>BEXV01003921.1:9432-20897 GCA_003118195.1 Hemicentrotus pulcherrimus | reverse complement strand
CCTCATCCCCCCGTTGTCTACGCCCCTGATATACTGTATTAACATGTCAACATGGCAACTGGCATGTTGGAACTGGTATGGAATTTTTAAAATACATGTCATTAACATAATAGGTCTTCCAAATTGGTTTTCATAACATTAAGAGAGCGTTATGCTTGATAATATTTGAATTGACTAGCCTTTAAAACGAAGAAGAAAGTAAATAAAATAACTTTGTAAATTCAACAAAAAAAAATACATTCATAATTCAGCTTGTGTTTTCATGACCGTATGGTTTTATCATCTTGAGTGAAGGGGCACGATGAGGATGGACTGATGAGAGGGACAAGTTAAGTACAAGGTGTCTCTCTTACCTTCTTCGCTTGTAAACGAAGATGATGAGAATTACAACGATAACAATCACAAGAATGGCACCAACAGCGCTTCCCACGGCAGTTGCTATGGAACCTGAAGGAACTGCAGAACCTCCCACTGAAGTTGATTTTGATTGAGAAGAGGTAGTAGGTGGAGAGGATGGTGTGTAATGGTAGTAAAATAAATGACAGGAGTTATAAATACCAAGGTAGCATTATGCAGAGTTAATAGATAAATAATAAATAAATCAGATACTTGATTAGAAAAACTAAGGTAGCATCATAGTTGATAGATACATGATAAATAAATCGGGTACTAGCATATGAACATGATTGATTGTACTGACTAATGGAATGATAACAGACCGGTCCCATAGTTTGCTTTCTAGAAATTGATGGCTCACATATGGAAATGTGTTTGTCCGCTCGCAAGTAGGTGCGTGTGTGGGTGTGTGATTATTATTTTTTCTTTAATGGAAGATATATTGACAATGTAATTATCAATATCTACATTCTTCACTTTACGAAATATATTTTACCTCATCATTTTTTTTATTTTTTTTTTTGGTTCATGATATTTCAGGCATAATTATCATGGGCCGTCATATAACTTATATTTAAGATTTCATTTCTTTGAGATGCCAACCTTGTTTTGTTGTGAATGCCAATGCTGGTCCTTGTTCTCCTTCACCGTTGATACCATCTCGTATCGCTGCAATCTGAACAGAGTACGTTGATCCTGCTTCAAGTCCACTGACATTATACATGACCATCTCACTGGCGTTCTCAGCAGACCTCTTCGATACGGAACGGTCCGTCATGGGGACCATGCTTGGAGATTGTACTTCTTCAGCCAACACGACATTGCTACCTGATCGCACGTAGACCTTGTAACCAACAATAGGTCCATCCCCTGTTTCAGAGCTAGAGTCCCATTGCCTCCAACCGATGGCTGCATGGTAGTATCCAAATCCAAGCATTTCTGGTACACCACTAAAACTTGGTAAACCTGCAGAATTGAGGTCAAGACGAACAACAAATTAAATTTGTTTTTTTAAAGGATAGTAATATAATAGTAATAATAATAAATAATGATGATAATAATAATATCGATCATTTAGGAGCGCTAAAAACGAAAAGTACCATACAGATATTGAAGAAGAAATATGAAATACTAAGACTAAAGCTATGGTCACAAATCTGAGCAGCGACTGACCGATCAGTAGCCTGCTCGGTCTCTGCTAGAATTTAGGCATCGCCCAACAATTAGGTCGGTACCGGGCGGCGACCGCCAAGGCACCGAGCGTTTTTTGGGCGGCGAGTGAAAAGTGAGCAGGCGCCGCCCAAATTTTAACTCCGCGCTAAAACTTCAGCGGCGACCGAGCGATGCCCTAAAAACGAGCGGTGCCTGGGGGGCCGCTGCTCGGTGGCCGGGCAGCCGCCGGGCAGAATTGGTTAAAAACTCGCCGCTCGGCCGCCGAGCAGGCTACTTTTGGGTGATGTGACCATAGCATTAACAAAATTAACACAGGTAAATCGCATTAATTTACTTACTAGGGAAGAAATATGTTTTAAGGGATATTGAACATGTTGGGTGAAAACCCCGAGCCAACATTTCAAGAAATGAATAACCAAAGTTTTTGCAGACTGATGCATTGTGCATAACCTCTACAATTATTTGTTTGATAAAAAATCGAAAATCCTTTCCACGTAATGAACCACCCTCTGCTAAAAACGTTGAATAAATAGATAATAAGTTAATTCATTAGGTGTTTGATATTAAACTGCATTGTTGAGCGGAAGTGCATAAAGATAATGTTACATATAAATACGCCTTTATTCTTGAGTAAAATGGTTTTGTGCATTTTGATCAACTAATAAGAAATATTTTACCTATATAATTAGCAATGTTTGGCATTTACACGATATTCTATTAAGATATTTAACATTAAAGACTGAAGTAAAAAGGCGAACCCTTTGCGATGAGACTTATGAAGCTGAATTTATGTTGTTCCAGCTTTCCATCTATGTATATTTATGACAAAAGACACATCAGACAGTACCTAGCAATGTCATTAATATTACCTAAATGTAAATTATTAATATACACTTATACCGAGCTTTGAGAAAGAATAGTGGA
The DNA here is from genome assembly GCA_003118195.1 of Hemicentrotus pulcherrimus. Lineage (NCBI taxonomy): Eukaryota > Metazoa > Echinodermata > Echinoidea > Camarodonta > Strongylocentrotidae > Hemicentrotus > Hemicentrotus pulcherrimus. The sequence continues at coordinate 18,404 of BEXV01003921.1, read as the reverse complement.
AATAATTCATCTGATGAGGGACTGGCATGGTACAAGTTTTTTTGGAGGGACTGGCAAAAGTAACTATGCCAGTCCCTCCTCAGATAAATAATTTCCACTATTTTTGCTTACAGCTTGATATATTTGTTTATTAAATATACGCACCATAAAAAGCAGCAGACGCCAACCTTATATAGCTGAACTCGGACGATTTATTGAAAGGGTCCCCGGTGAAACAGTAAATAGGAACGTCTTCCGGAAAATCCTGGATGTCGAACATGAAATTGAGGAGTGTTGAAGAGATCTTTTGTGGAGGATCTTTGGCCATTTTCCAGTTGTCTATTGAGAAGTCCCGTGTGGTCGCTTTTACAAAGCCAGGTTCATTGTTCGGTGGTGAATCGAACGAGAATGCACAGGAAAATATAGCAACACCTGGGTTCGTCTTCTCACGTGCAGAATAAAAGCGATCTGCCAATAAAGGAGACAGATAGGGAAAAGCATCTGTTAACTCATCAAATCTTCTTGCTTCAGTTTATAGTCGAGTTTATTATTAAGACTAAAAGATATGAATCCAAAGAAGAGCTCTTTTCACATGTCTCTCACAACTCACGGAAGGTTTTAAAGAGTTATTCAGATTGGGTTCAATGCATGCGACAACGGTAGGGGTTGCATTCTGAATAAGACCACTTCTAATTTTAACACGACTTCGCCAATTTACAGAATTCTTTCTTTTCTTTTCCATTATTGAGAACGAAGTATTAGGAAATTATATGAATATGTAAATGGATCAAATAGGTTTGGCCTGAAGGGTCTTCATTCTAGTTTCATAGCACATATTAAGTGCTAAAAGTGCTAACATATAAAATACAGATACAGAATGAGAAATAAGGAATACGGTGACCTCAAAGTTTTAAAATAGTGTGGCAACAAAATCAAAAAGATGATGATAATAATAATACTAATAATAAACTAATGTGAACACAACAATGTGAACGCATGTGTATTACATCTCTTTATCGAAGGAAACTATAAACACGAAGCAGTAATGATATAAACCTGTTTGGCAGCTTTGTCCTGTCCATCGTGGATGGCATCTACCTGAGCTACAAGAACCAGTCACCGAGTTGCAATCATCTTCCCCATCTCGACAGTGACATGTACGGGAACACCAGTTGTAACATCCAGTAACTAATCACAAAGGGGGAAATTGTGCATTTAACCATTTCTAAATGACTTGTACATTATCAATATAAATATTCCTATCCGGGTAGGACGGATGGCAGTAAAGTGATGAGACAAATTTTGTATGAAACCAAAGAAATATTGACAAATTAATTTAATGCAGAAATGGAGACTCACATGTGTTGCAGCTATCGGGCAAGTCCACCGAGTCTGATGTGAATCCCACTTCACATTGACCTTCTGTTGTCATACAGAATCCAGAGACCTTGTCACAACCAACATTATCTGGACAGTTGCAATGGTCAGTGCAGTTGACACCGAAATAACCCACTGGGCAAACAGATGGCACTGTAAAACAAGTACAAAAATAAATATGTTTGCGTATTAAAGAGCTTCTTGCAAATATTTTTAAAGGTTCCAGTATTAAATGATAGGCCTATTTAACTGTCACTATACAAATTGATCGATATTGGTTACGATTTTATTAGTTAAAACTATCTAGCTAATTGTTGCATTTAGCGGTGTATTCTCTAATTGTTTTTTAAGAATGCAATAATAATTTTTGATTTTTTACAAAGACATCTGTTTATTTATTGCTTTTTATTTTTATATCTGAAATAAATATCTTTAAATTTATTTATATTGAAAACCTCCCCTGTCTCTGGATACGCCCATTTTGATACTTTACCTTGACAGCCTTCTCCTAACCATCCCGGCGCACAGCCCTCTTCACATCTTCCAGTAAACACATCACACGGCATTCCATCTTTACATTGACAATCCAGGAGACAGTCAGAGCCAAACTGTCCATCGCGGCAGGCTAAAAATATCGAATAATGTAATTCCATGTAACAAAGTCTTTGAAACCAAAGATACTTATACAAAGTTGGAATTGAAATAATGAATCAGAACAAAGGCTTATCCATTTAAGAGATTTAACTACACAAAACACATACATGTTCCTTCAAATTTACAAAGGTAAAGCTGGACCCTGAAAGGAAGGAGGATATATTTTGCACTATGATGTGTTCAGTCTTCTATTTCCTATTAAATTTCTGTCGGCGTTTGAGATTTTTTCAGACTAGATATATAATAACAAAGGGAATACTTGTATGGTGACAATTGGAAATACATGCTCCAATAAGAAACAAAAAAATATTCAGCATAAGTTACGGAAAACAAACGAGAAAACGAAGAAAACAATAAACAGATGGATTGAAAACATATCAAATGTAATCAAATTATTAAAAAAATGATTCAGATCTATTTTAAAATATTATTTTAATAAACATCCTTACATTAAATGTACAAGATTTATAAATAATCGTTTCCTAATGGTAGCAATGTTACTGACTGTGATCATAGTGCTATTCTACAACCCATATCAAATAAATCTCACTTTCATATTAGATTACTATAACCAAAAATATATTATATATATATATATATAAACATTGTGCCACCTTACTTTCACTACAAAATGGTCCTGCGTAGCCAGCTATACAGCTGCATTCATTTGGATCCGAAGGGCAAAACTTGTTGTTGCCGCAAGGAGAATCATCAGCTACCGCAGAACCGCATACAAGTTCACACTCAAACCCAAACCTTTGATCGCCACATGCTGTTATTGATAATTGATAACGGATTCTATTTTTAAGCATGCATATTCATGTGGCTAATTGTGCCATTAAATTTGAATCACTTACATTTAATAAATGTTTTCCAATAGAGTAAATGACGTTTTTGTGTGTAGAAAAGGTGATAAATTAAGTTACACACTTGATGCATAATCAATTTATAAATAACAACAAATATGATATAGGAGAATTATAGCGTAAGCATGTTATTGCAGCCATCAGTTTAACCAAAAATAAATATAAAAAAGGAGATAATGAATTGTTATTAAGAAAGATAGAAACAAGGGCAAGAACGCTGGTTTCCTAACTACAACAATAGCTTAAAGTACATGTCCATCCAAAATATAACTTACCTTTAAAAGAAGCGGAACAAATCAGACAAAGCAATCAAAAAAAGTTTGAGCAAAATCGGATAACTAATTAGAAAGTTATGAACTTTTGAAAAAGTATGTAAAACTATAGAACAATGGAAATCACTACACAATTTGCCAATTTGGTTATCAGTTTGTGACGTTATGTCCTCACTATTTATCAATTGCTTTAAATAGTTTCATCCCATTAATTTTCCCTTTTTATCCCCAAAACTTGATTTTCCCATGCCTTCGCCCAGGTTATATTATTTTTACCATGTTACATGCATGACATTGCACAAAAACTTTGATGAACTTTGAAGAATTGATACTATTTTCTGAATATTGTATATTTATAAGTATTGATTTTTATCTGAAAAGTTTATCAAAAGTCACATTTTTTATTATATAACTAAACAAAATTAGTTTATATAATTGCACCCATAAATTTTTTTTTACTATCAATCTAACTTGGATACTGGTGTAAAAAAAAAATCTTAGGGGGAAAATAGGAAATTTAGATTATCAATTTAAAGAAAACAATAAGTGGATAGTAAGGACATGACGTTACAGACTCATTGGTGAATTTCCAATTTGTCTTGTGATTTTCATTGTTCCATAGTTGTACAGACTTTTTCAAAAATTCATAACTTTCTGATTGGATATCCGATTTTGCTTAAACCTTTTTTTAGTTGGTTTGTCTGATTTGTCTGTTTCTATTGAAAGTAAGTTATTGTTGAAGTGGACTTTGCCTTTAACACTCATCGATATGATAAGATGCATGTTTATAAAGTTGAATTGCCAGATAGACGTATAGATATAATGAACTACTTTAGCACACAATTAACATAACAAAACCTAGATAACAATTGTCCTTGAAAATACACTGTCGTTCATATAGTGGGAATATTTGTGTTTTTTTCCCAATTTAAGGAATTATTTTCGAAATACTTTAAAAATGATAGATCTAGATAATAGTATATATTCACAGATTTTATTGAAAAATAATTTGCCAATGTGTGTTTTTCGTGACTGCTAAAGTATGTGTATGCTACTATGCTCATCAACTAGGGGTCCTACGCCCTTAAGTCATAAATGACAGTAATGAGGATTAATGCCTCACAAAAGGGCACTAATATAGCACATCGACACTGTTTGGATCCTGGGGCTTCACAGTCACGAGGCCATTGCTTGTCAGTGAACCATGACTGTACGCAGCGGGGGCTAGGGTAGGGGGCAGTTCCCACAAATATAAAAAAGAAAAGAAAATGCAATAAATTTTCAATAATTTATTGAATTTTACCCCGGTCCCCAACATAAGAAATCATCTGGACGGCCATGCATTATGGCTCAAGCCATAGGCACACATGAAAAGTTAAAAGTTAACACAACAGCAATTGTGGGTCATGGATTGGGAGAATGTGAAAGAGAGGGGAGAAACAGAATTAGATAAATAAAAACAAACAAATACAAAATCCTCTATGTGCCAATGCCTTGAGCCATAATGCATGGCCGTCCAGAGGATTTTTTTATGTTGGGGACCGGGGTGAAATGCAATAAATTATTGAAAATTTATAGCATTTTCTTTGTGTTTTTTTTAATATTTATTGAAACTTCCCCCTACCCGAGACCCCGTTGTGTTCAGTGACAAAGCAATGGCCTCGTAACTGTGAGGCCCCAGGATCAAAACCGTATCGATTTGCTATATTAGTGCCCGTTTGTTGGGCATTAATCCTCATTACTGTCATTTATGACTTAAGGGCGTAGGTCCCCTGGTTGTAGGCATAGTATCATACACATGCTTCAGCAGTCACGCAAAACATACATTGGCAAATTATTATTCAATAAAATCTGAGAATGTATACTATTATCTAGATCTATTATTTTTTAATTATTTTTAAAATAATTCCATGAATTGGTGAAAAACAAAAATATTCAAATTATATGAGCGACAGTGTAGTTTCTGTAGAGTTTACGTCGATAGTTAAAAAATGTTTTACATGCGAATTGTAGCCGGAGCTAAAACACAAACTTAAGTAGAGAAACACCACAATGGTTCTCGGTAATGTTGTAGTTACAATGTAGGGGTGTGCAACATACTCTCAAAAATGTATTTGTTTTCGCTTTGAGGTTACCATCTATCGTTGCCCGTTTTGCCAAAGAGTGCCCCCTTTTTATTGGTACCTCCCCACAGTGAAACACGCTCCGCCCCCTGCTTATATCAAAGTTAATATATAATGATATGGACTTACCTGTAAGGCAGTTTTTACCAGTAAACCCAGGAGTACAGATGCATGCTCCTGTCTGTGTGTTACACATACCTCCGTTATAACAATAATCACACAGACGATTACAGATTGGCAAATTCCATTTTCCTGGAGGGCACCCTATATGAAAACAGAGGTATTATATGGTCAAAGTACTTAGAGAATTTTGTGAACGACGAATGTTTTCAATTCATCAATGGAGTTTTAACTAATCTGACACTTTCAATTTTTTGATAATTTGTTATAAAAGCAAAAATATTCCTTTCAGAATCATAACAAATGCTATGTTTATTATGTCAAACTGCTGAGCAGGTCAAAACTCTTTCCTTAACCCTGACTGTGCCATTGCTGGAGTTTGTCATGACTCTACTCACAAATCCTATTGAAAGGGGTGTTTGGGGGGCATACAAAGATTTAAAGAACTTGTTATTAAATCAACTTTCGCAATATTCCTCTGATTCATAATTAATTAATCGGTTCTAAGATTTATTAAGGTTATTTTTAAATCAACAATAAAAAAATGTAAAATATAACCATCTAAAACATTCACTTGTACAAAATCACAGAGCACACCCACCCTGAGGCGTTTCACAGATGTATGGCCTTGATAGATCCGAACACGGGAGATCATTCCACTTCCCATGACGTACATGTGTTACAGGCACATCGTACATGCATGCGCAGTCTTCATGCGCACCGTTCGGTTCTCCAGGAGCCCAGGAAGACTCATTTCTTCTACCATACCACATGGCATGGTTGAGGTCGACAATGAGAAAACAAGATACTTATCGTTCATTATCACAATACATTAGTCTCAACAATCAGGGACACTGGTATATCACACCAAAATCAGCGGGAATAGGGGACCGTTTCTCGAAACCGTCATACTAACTTCTTGCAAATCCCACTGAGACATTTGTTATAGAATCGACACGCTCTTTTCAATGGGACTTTCACGAACTTACACTGTTTCGAGTAACTGGCCCATGGTCTATACTGCTTGTATAGACGTGTATAAAAGAGCAAATTATTTTGCTACAATGAGGAAATAATAATAATAATAATAGGCATTTGTATAGCGCCTTTAATCTAGACAATGCTATTCCGAGGCGCACAAGAAAAATTAAAAGAATGAGAAAGTTTGGACGAGAAAGTTCGGATTAGTGTCATAGTGCCAAGTACAGGTACTGTTAAAAAAGATAATATTTCAGCTTGTATTTAAGGTCTCTATGGAAGTTATGATTCTCAAATTAAATGGTAAATTATTCCAAAGACAAGGTGCAGCAGATGAAAAGGCCCTTTCACCACAGGCTACTCGTGTCTTTGGGATCTTAAGAAGATGCTGGTATGATGATCTTAGACTACGAGCTGATGTATAAGGCATACCAAGGTTTTGTAAATTGTTTGGTGCCAATCCGTTTACAGCCTTCCATGTGAGGAGAAGGATTTTGAATTCTATGCGCTTGCGGATTGGCAACCAGTGCAGCTTTTGTGAGAACAGGAGAAATGTGATCATATTTAGATGTTCATGATAAAACCCTGGCAGCCGCATTCTGAGCATTGCCAATATCTAATCGAGATTAAAAAAAAAAATTGAAAAATGCATGTATAAGCATAGCAGGAGACCTATTGTCAAGGACTGCATTACCAATTATACAACCAATAGAAAGTCGAAGAGAATGATGTAAAATTACCTTTCCGCTGTACCATCTACCCATATAAAACTATCATCTTGTCCATATTCTCTATTAAGTCCTAACCAAAAGCAAGCACTCGGGTTTGAGATTGGTAGGAATCCTACCAGGAAGTTCTTGAAAATAAACGTGGAAAAAGAAAACAAAACAGAATAATTAACGTAGGGAGCAATTTTTTCTTCTTCCTGTCGTCTAAAAAATAATATCATAAACTTTGTGAATGGTCAGTACTTCGGACATAGCTTTGCCATTACTGGAAAGTTTAAGTTAAAAGAAGTGTTTACATGAATAACATTTATTGGATATCATTAAATAATATGTTCCAATCTGAACAAATCACTGATATTTAGTTTCCAAATCTGAAAATACATTAAAAGCTTGGCTCCAATATAAATAACTGTTATAAACTGGGCTTAATATTCTCATTTAGTGATTTATATTACCTACAGCTAAAGATGATTCCCCAGTGCCGTGACATGGCAATTTGATTATGTATGCTCCTTGAAAATAAAATACAATTTAATTATACAATTCATACGGGTAAAAGCGTATGTTTTTTTTCTCTCTTACGTTAAGTTCTTTTGATTTGATAATGGCCAGGTCACCGCCAAAACCCATGCAGTGTGCTCTAGCAACTTCATAAGACATTTCCTCGTCGAAGAACCGATATAACGATTGGCCGAAACGTTGCCACAAACAACGGGAATCTGACGATGTAAGTATGACATATTAAAGTATAGTTTAAAATTTCTTATTTCTTTTTTAATAAAATGGTTTGTATCGTTTTTTCCTTCTTATTATTAATTGTATATCATAAATACATTTATTTCATTGATTGATTTATTTATCTATGTATTTATTTATGCATTGATCAATTAATCTATTAATTTATTCATTCATTGCTGCATTAGGGTGGTGGTTAGAAACTTTTCAGTGACCGAGCAACATAAATGAAAGATGTAAGTTACTGATGTCGACCACCGCTGATGTTACCGTTGCATTGGCCACAGAAATATTAATATATCATGGATATATTTACCTTTCGGACGTTGACATATGTGGACGTGCTCAGCATTACAACTATCTGTTTGCCATCCCCCTAGATCTAAAATGCTGTATGTAGATCTCATGCCAACACATCTATAGCGCCCTAACGGTTCTGAAGGTAGCCAATTTGAGTACCTATCAAGGAAAAAGAATATTCATAGTGTACTATCGATTCGTTCTTCACAACTGTAAAATGCCTTTAAATATCCCGAAAATGCCTTATTTTATACACATTTTCTATTCGACAAGGGCCTTTTCTGTACTTTATTGTACAACTACATTCCCCCTAAAAGTTATGTTCGGATTACGTAATGCGTCAATGTAATGTAATGTAAAAATCTGATGGACAGGGTCATTGACATTGCATAAGGTTGATTTTTTTTAAGTAGATGCGGTCGTTTTAAGTGATTTCAAAGGTTCAGTAGAATTCATAGAAACATTTTAAAAGAATCTAAAGTCATATATGTTTGCATGTTATTTTAGTTAAAGAGAAACTCCAGTACTGGTAAAAAAAAAAAAAAATTCACAGAATCAAACGAAACTTACACAGAATGTTCAAGATTAAAAATAAATCACAAGTGCCAAACAATTTGGAAGAAAATGTATACTGGCTGAGTAATGAGCATAGAAAGACGAGGAAATCAACGTAGTACCAACCCCGACACCATGTGTGTTGTCCCATATATAGCTTTCTGTGTACAGTGCTTGTTACTTAACCAGGACTCGGTCAAATTTATTATGATTTTGATGACTCCAGACCCTTGCAGTGCACACCAATACTTACATGCTACATGATCAACTGTTTCTGATCCTTTC
>BEXV01003917.1:24305-34350 GCA_003118195.1 Hemicentrotus pulcherrimus | reverse complement strand
CGCCACATGTTCTTGTAGTCCTATATACATCTTTCTGTGTACAGTGTTTGTAAGTTTACCAAATTTCTTATCATTTTGATGATTCCAGAAGCTTGCAATACACACAAATTCTTATATGCTAGATGATCAACCTTTTCTGGTCGATTCCACACCGTGGCTTTCACAATGCAATCGCATGACCAGAACTCAACTTCATAGGATAGTAACTTAAGACAAGATCGTGGATGCTGAAAGGATAAATCCACTCTCTTTCATTTGTTTGTATCCACTCTTGCCCAATATCACACACATAACATGAAATGATCACTTCAATAACATTGTCAGCAATTAAGATATAGGCAAATCCGATTTTATTCATTTCTGTCTTATCTACCTTGCAAGCCCACACAAGTACAGCAGACTATATCAATTTGTTAAGTTATTATCTATGTCAATGAAGTACAATATATTTATTAGACTCTTAGCTTACTTAGCTACACATTGAGCAACTATAAATATCTACATATGAATACAGACGAGACCGGATTAGTTTTCAGTTTGAAAAGCGGTGTAAAGAACATTTGGGACAAAATCACAACAATTTTTGTCAAGACTTCTTAGTTTGTTTATCCTTTAAATGCTGATTTGAGAATTTATCATGTCATTTTTGATTGCCCAGGTTTCCATTCTGGTAGGTATCAACCTCATGAGTAGAACCTAAACCACTTTTGAAGGGGAAAAAAACATTCCCATTACATTTAAGAAATACGCAAAAATTATGAATTATTTTACCCTTGGAATACTAGTTTACGTTATTGATTATTTGTGAATAATAAACAAGTACCGGTACTCATGATTTTTACTTCAAATATTATTAACCATTCAGTAAACTGTCGAGGAAATTAACCACATAACATGTAAGGTAATGATGTAAACTTGTAAAGATTGGACACAGCTTTATTTTCACAAGCATATATCGGTAATTTCTAGTAAATTCTCAAAACATAAACCGTTATATAATAATATCTCAAACTAAATAAAAACATCTTTACTTTATACGGTACTAAAACCTGTCAATTAGAGCATAGCAAAATAAACTAACGCACAAGCAGCTTGGTATTCCTCTGAATTCAATACACATAACAGTTTCAGCAAAGTAATATGAACTTGCATTATTTCATTTTAAAATGAATAGTCACCTAGGTACAACAACATAATCATGTCTACTTAAACGTAAGAACAAGAAAAGTGGTAGTAAGGTTTGAGCAAAAGAAACTCATTTCATAATCCAAGCGAGATTACTTGGGTCTAGTAGCACCACAAATAAACATAGAAAAATCATAATTCAATTTGCGCTATACAATTGCATTTCACAGTGTACATAAATAACTACTAGAATGTGATCCTGAAAATGATCTCACAGTCATACCTGCTTCAACCACCTGTATAGAAAACCATCAGTCTATAAAGACCACATTTTGCATTTCCCTTGAAAATCATTTTTCACTATAACAGTTTAAAGAAGCCTATATGCAAAAAGACCAACTACCTATAACGACCTCTTTTCATGTCTCCTTCAAACAGTCTTTTTCATACGGTATAAAAGTGTCTGGTGGTATACAAACAATTAAGCATTTACTCTATCTGAATTGTATTATCCCATTCCTCTCCGCTTTATAAAGGAACAATCCTTTTCCTGTATGGGTTAATAATAATGCAATGTTCATTGAAGATTTCAGGGACTGCAATACGCTTTTCAGCCCCTTGCAGTGAAATTAGGTGTTTATTTGTTTGTTTCACGGCCAGCATCCTTTAAAATATCAAAGACAAAGCTTAATTTGGTCCCTTTTACATTGTTTGGGGTCTCCAGGAATCTTAAACTACTCTTTCACACAAGAGTAATCTCTGAGTTCATACATGATCAATCTTTGCCATGCTGAATTTAACAAGGACAATTACTAACTTCCAGTTGAAATATGGCCGAATAATAACAAAGTGGAAGTGCTACTGCACTGTACACTGTAATTAAACAACATAAGGACTTCGACTGCAGCACTATTCAAAGCACAACATTATCTTCAGGAATAAAAACAATAACGTAAAAAGGAATGTCAGTCACAACAAGATTAATACAAAATTGATTTCTCTGTAGACTTTTAAGTTTACACGTAAAACCATTTGCCATAATAACATATAAAAAGTAATATTCACATATAAATAAGTGTTGCTCCACATTTAAAGCATTCATTTACACTATGTACATAATTATAGATACAGCTTTTGTGATGAAAAATCAGAAAAATTCAGCTTTTGAAATAATTCATCAATTCTATTAAAGATACAAGATCATCACAATAAAAAGAGAACATCACCGATTGCAGGCCCTTGCAAAAATTGCTGTTTATCAGATTTTAACCATTGTCAATATTGATATGTCTTTACATGTAATAGTAAAATAGTAATGAATAATAATTAACTTGTGTGGGGGAGGCTAGCAGCCTTCCTCCTTAAAAAACAAAACAAAAAACAACCCTAAATGCAGCCTTTTCACACACAGCTAAAATTCATCATATCTAGTGATGATTAGAATCATCGTAAAATTTTAAACATGTTTATAGACAAAATTTCCCAGTGTAAACATCGGTTATACGATGTTTGGATAGATACAAAGTCGCGATTTATACGCCCCTAAAAGCAGGCTGCAGATACAAAGTTTGTATCTAGAGAGCTTGACATTTTGTGTGTGAAAGGTTATTCGTGTTTAAACGTGTTTTAGACGTGTTTAAACTGGATGAAGCATGCGCTTTGATTGACGTGACATGACCTTCAATGTGCAATGGCACTACTGCAGTACTACATGCAGTAGTTAATCACGAAACGATTAACGATCGCACCGAAATTTCTGTGTGTGAAAGGCTCGTGATTAGTTTAAACACGTTCGAAACACGTTTATACTAGTCATGTTTATAGAATTTTAGCTGTGTGTAAAAAGGCTGATGGTCATGAAGGAAAGTGCAGTTTGAGAGAAACTGAGCTGTTTTCGATAAACCCATTCACTTAGAATCAGCTACCACCCAACTGCATTTAAAAAGTGTTGAGAGGATGCACTATGACAAAGTGGTTCATTTCAATAAAAACATTGTGGTCTGTTATCTACTTATTCAGCTAAACCTGGCCCTGGGTCTAGGATCAAGTTTGACAAAGGAAATTTAGACCCCAGACTAACTTTCTTTGATACAGCTGTATAACCCATTTTGAACAAGACCTCAAGCCCAGAGCGGGTTAAATTTGTGCAGAATATGGGCATGTGAGTTTGAATCCTTGCCATATATACTTCTGTTCTTGGACAATGCATTTCATCTATTGTTGCCTCTTCTGAATTCTGACCCAGGTGTTGTAAATGTGTATCCGACTATCCGTTATACATCAATTCCTGTGGCTTTGTCCATTTTTTTTTTTAAAGGCAGCCATGCTTTGGCCAAGGTAATTTAAAATTACTACAAGTTAAGATTGTCACCGCCATTTCATGTTATGAAATAATAATGTGAAAATTTCTGAAATCATCATCACTGCACATGCCTTGGTTTGGTTGCATATGTTTGAATAAATTGACTGTTTTCACTTTGAATCAAACAATGAATGAATGAATCATTATATCATATTAGACAATGGAAAATCTTTCAACCAAACAGAGCCAATACCATACAGTTAGAAAAAAAATTGTAACAGCTTCTTTACAAACATATAGTTTTTATACAATAATTTCTAATACATTATTTTGAACATGAGGCTGGCTTCACGAAACACATTCTTTTACATATATTCATATTTACGATCCATAATTCATTAGCAACATGCATGTTAAAAAAATTAATCAAACCTAAAATTACTGCATCTAGCAAGGCGTATAGACAATCCATTTGACTTCCTTCTAAATTAATTCTGTTTTTAGTCATTCTTTTTACCTATTCCTTGTCCTGCCATAAAACTGTTTCTCTGAGCATATAAAACTGTTATTTCCTAGGTTTATAAAGTGTTAATCTTGTCGTACAACAGTGTATTGGTAAGTACAGGATATTTCATTCATATAAGTAATGCATAACTAGTAACATGGCAAGATAAAAACATATATATGTAGCAACTGGTTAAATGTTAGCCTGTAAGATTAAATACTCCTACCTTTAATTATCATATTTTGTAGTACCCGCTATGCAGTTCTATTGCAAGAGAATGTGTTTAAAAGAAAAATTGTTTCGCTAATCACTTATCCCTTTATACAGATCAACTACTAGTACATTTTGTATGCGATATCTATTTATCTACCACTGGGAAAACACCAAATTTAATGGTAAAGATAGATGTATTCTAATGAAAAAATGAAAGATTATAAAGATGGTTGAAGGATACTTCTCAAAAAAAGCTATCATACTAGAAATATCTGCAGTTCTATTTTTCATCTTGTAGTATTTTTCTACTCATTTATTCAAATATTACTCAGTATACACTTATTGCTGAAAATATAACTTATGCCATTAAATCCATAAGATAAATGCACCAAAAATGAAACAATAATTCAGAAGATATTAAACACAACTTGACAATTTGCTTTTCCTCTATTTGAAACCTTCATTCACACAAGTCCATTTTGCAAAAGGCAAAAAACCAAAACATCAATGCTCCAAAGAACATCATTATTTTCCTTCCTATAGAAGCGGATTTATAAACTTTATTTTTAAAACTACATGTATTTCTAGATTATTAAAAAACACAGGAATATTCGAAACTTTGCGAGTTTGTGTCATGTTTTACTGTAGATAATATTTTTCCATTTTTTTAATGGGGACCCATTGAAACGATGGAAAAAACAGAAGAGGTAAAACAAAATTGACTTCTGCCTTAAAGTCCAAAGAGGAGAAGTTCCAAATAATTAAAAACAAATCTCGTCATTTCCGGTTAAATTCTTTGGTCCCAGTTGATTCAACTTCTGCTAGTTTGACTGTATACAGTGTTTTAACACACTTTAATAGCCTGCATACATGTACATGTAAGCCTCTTACAATATTGTACGATTGACAATAGTACGTGGTTTAAATGATGAATGAATAATAACTTGGCCTTACTTGGGTGCATTTGTTTTCACGTATTCAAGTACAGTTGTGCAAAACAGCTTCTAGGACTTTGACATACACATTTAAAACTCATCAAATTAGTCATTTGAATGTTTTGGCCGAGGTTGCTTTCTTGGGACCAAAATAACATGTACGTGCATTATATTCCCATCTTTCTTTAAACACAATCTTCAAATGTTTATTGTTACATACATGTATATCATACACAAATAAAAAAAAATTATAATTATAAAGAAGCAGAGCACAATATTTGCTGGATTAATCACACCTAGCACATATGCATCTACATGTAGTCTAATATCCTAATTTAATTTCATGGCAATGAATACCCAAATATCAAACACTGGTCCTTGCTAGTGATATTTACAAGCTACGTGTATAGTACAATCAACATTCATTGGAAAATGAAGACACAGAAAGATTAAGTGACATTTCTAGAAAAAATGCAATAATTCATAATTTCCATTTTCATTCAAATGAACTAGTGAGAACTCATGCATAGAATTTAGACAAAATGGTTGGCAGACATTTCTAAAGTGGCAACTTGTTCATTAAGAAGAAATTCAAAGGGGAAGTCATTTATCATGGGTATGAAAAGAACTGGATCTTTATATTTTTTGCACAATTACTATCCTAATTTGCAGCACAACGAACCAAACTTTACTTAAAGTCTATATCCAAAATGGATTGTTTCATCACGATCACCTCCCATGCTGTATCACATGATTTTTGTTTTACAGTACATCTCCATTCAAAGAGGTCGTCAGATATTTTCTAAATTTGGATTGTTATAGTCACTAGATTGTTCTATAAAATATAGCTCTCATTAAATAGTTCTTTGTTTCCAATAACAATTTTTTTTTTTATAAAAAAGAAATACCATGTTTCCAAATATTGTTATTAGCTCTATAATGCGAGAAGCACTTGCATACACCAGATGTTCAGTCAAACCTGTCTTATAGTGGCCACCTGTCTATAAAGGCCACCTATGTACAGTGGTCATGCACACCAAGTCTCCCTCGAGGACAAAATGTTTGTTGAAGAACCTGTCTAGGAAGGCCACCTATATTTACACTGTGGCCACTTTTTCTGTTTCAATGGGGTGGCCTTAATAGACAGGTTTGACCGTTTATCCTTCCCAATTCACATGTAGCAGCAAGATCAATAAAAAGATTGTTAGAACCAGAAATTCCCCAGAGGATTGCAAATTAAAGTTATACTGAGTTATACTGAGTTTGTAAATCCAGATTAATCTCCTGAAGTAACGTGATCTATATCAGGGATTTTCATCAATTCTTGAGGATTAATTGCCAGTCCTAAATTACAGAGACACACACCATCAAGATCTTTAAACGATCAAAAAGAATTACTAGAGTTCCTTGAATTACAATAGAGAGTGTATCTACAAAGAATCTTTAAATCCAGAAGAATACATCAAGGCCATAAAGTAATTCCCCAAATTTTGAAGTAAACTTTCACATTTGCATACAACATACATAATACGGATAAAGAAATTTCAGAAAAAGGAAGAATCACATTTCTTTTAAAGTCAACACATGTTGTCCCTTTTTTTAAAGAGAGATGTTAAGAGCAGAAATGACAAAGAAATCAGTGAAAAAGAGAAATATACTGCAGTTATAATATATGCAACACATTCTCACTCGGTACCTACATGAATGATACCATACAAATGAAGAACACCTTAGTCATGAAACATGTACTTGTCCCAAGTAAGCCATTGCACACAGGTCAGACACCATATTATCTGATGAGAATGAGATGTTAACTTGAGAGGGCAGCAGACTATCTCACTTCTCCGACTTCTTGCCTTTGCCCCCTGACCTGGTAAGGAAGAAAAGAATGAGGAATAAGATTGAGGAATAAGATTGAGGAATAAGATTCAGGAAAAAACCTGAAACAAATAGCAAATTCAGATAGACAGAGAGCAAATTCTATTATAGATACTATGTCCCTTTTGCAGCCATCATCAAATTCTGTAGAAGTTTGCAGGAATTATGAATATGTAATGTACTGTATATCCCATCTGTGAAATTTAGACGTTAGCAGTGTCGTCATATTCAAATTATGCAAGGAAACCTGTTTACTTGCTAGACTTCACTGTCAGACAATATTGAGTGATTGACTAGCTTCTGTTCTTCTTTGGTAATAACATACATAAAACGAGCTGTAAGGGTACACAAGCAATTTGTCTGTACATGTACATCATAACCCACTTCTTGTAATGGCCAAAAATGAAACTGAGTGAATCTCTGTGCAGCACATATCGTACAACCATTCAGTACAATAGTCTGTAAATCTGACTATTACTTACTTACTGACTTGGTAGCACTTAAGTCGATTTGATAACTAAAAGTCCATATTTTCCCAGTTGAAGACATTTTCAAGCCCCCCCCCCCTTTTTTTTTTAGGGAAGTTCTAAATTAATGTTATCTTTCAAATGCTGTTGGATTTTAACTTTTCATTTGTTTGCCCTGCAAATTCTATTATACAATTCTATTAACTAATACACAAATAATTAATCTTAAAATTTAATATCAATCAATGTTCCTAATAGTGCTCTAATGGGTTTTACAATCATCTTCTTATATCATTTCCTGTTTGAGGATTCCTATGAATGTAAATAGAACATACCAATAGAGCTCTGCATATGGTTTTTTTGCTCACGCTTTCAATCATGCAAGATCCCTCTTTTTATCTTCTTTGAAGTTTTAATAATCTGCTATCTAAGCAGATGATGCAGCTGTCAATTCACTTATCAATCTTGAATCAACTCAATTGTCAATACTGAATTCTCATTGCTGAACTCATACTCCCCAAGGACCCTCAACCATGTCTTCCCATCTCAAAGCAGGATCTAGGGGTCTTCAAAGTTCATTAAACTATTCACCACTTTTCTGTGCAAGTACCTAATGCTTGCACTCTCTTAGGGGTGCACACTCATGTATGCACAACGTTACGTGAAACTCAATCGCATGAGACCGCAACTTCTGTGAATTGATACTGAACATATATCTCCATTTAATATATTCTGCTCTAAATTCAGAATTTCCCTCGTAGCATCATATTTGTTGGTTCATATATTTTGACACATTAATAATGATAATTTAACGTTTTTTGTAAAGCATGTAACACATAGTAAAAATTACATGTCTCTATGCGCTTTACAGAGAACAGAAGGAGTAGAAACAGTGCACTGGGTTTGTTCATAATTAACTCTGGAGTATTCAGATTCCCAAGTGCCAAGAGCACACTTACTTCTTCTTGTTTTTGGGTGATGTTGACTGGAACATGCTGGAGGCTGACATGAGGTTCTCTATGTACTGGCCTAGGACCTGGTTCTCGGATTTCAGCTTCAAGTTTTCTTCTTTCACTTTGTCTACTCGGAGAGAGAGGTCTGCAAATCAAAAGCAATTAAAAGGTCGGGTTTTACCTCATGTATTGGTTTTGGTGAGGCCCCAAAACTTATCATACTTCTTTGACTTTAGTTGAAAACTGAATAGCAAGATACTGATAATCTTAAATGATGGTGACCTGAACTATGTTTCCTTCTTCATACACGATGTTCACTAAACAAAAAAGAGGGACATATCTTTCATACTCAGCCCTAACCTTGTTTTTACATTTCCACGTGCAACAGACACATATAACATAATGTATGGTAAGCAGGGTCTATTGTCCCCCAACAATTTTTTAATTTTCTTTCCTTCCTACCATCTACATGTATCCTTCGTACATTATTCCCTTGCTCTGTGCGAGTTCCTGAAACCCCATCTTTTCATATAAATTCATGTTAAGCCCTTCTGTATCTTACATTGTATGTACATTGCTTGTACTTCATACTTCACAACTCAGACTGTAACACATGAACCCAAAAATATTCACTCCAAAATCTTAAAATCCAAAGTTAACCAGGAGCCAATGCATAACAAACTCAATCCAGAGCCCCTGTGAAACAAAATGTGTGTGGAACTTCATTACAAAAGAGATTTCCATTTACCATCTAGAGTATTCTGTAGTTCCAGGACCTGACATATTAGCCTAGCCTTCTCCTCAGCATCTTCCCCATCGTCTGTGGAGCAATCGTTGGCTCGGTTGACATCTGTGGGAAGGGTAGTGGAGTCTGCAAAGAAAAACAAAGCAGAACATTTCTTGAAGAATTTCTGAAAGAATTTATTATACAAGTACCGTACTACCGTTAGCACTGTCTAGAAAAATAAGCACTTTGGTCAATTACAAGTATAAAACCTAATCAAACAATTCATGTAACTTAAGGTGCTATTCAAACAACAAAAGTTATTATTTTTAAAATCTGTCACAAACTGGTCTACTCGCAATATTTATTCCTAAAGTTTAATACACACATCATTACAATATCATTTTGATATTTCTGCCACGTTGACGAGACTTGGATTATTGTAGTCTGAATGTAATTTCCATGTACCGGTACATGAATCTAGTACACTCGTTAACATGATTTTGTTTGTATTTCTTTTATTTCATTTTTTCTTTCCATTCTACATTGAATTTTAAAAGCAGTTTTTTTTCAATGTTCACTGTGAAATACATCCCCCAACCACAAATGATTCCTGTAGATTTACATGGGAATTTTAGTCCTTACTACAATGCATGGATTTTAGTTACTCTCTGATGGAAATTTATAAGGTCTAGTCATTTAATGGAAAAGGGATGGGTTATAAAAAGAGAAAACAGATACTAAAAATTAACCAACATGCAAATGCCATGATTGAGAGATGAAAATAAAAATCAAAGAGTGGGATGAAATACAAAAATTGCAAAAGTGAAACACAAGTTGTGAACATTTTATTTGTACATGTATGTATTTACTATTCCTTTTTTTGTAATCTAATTTTTGTTGTGGCACAACATCCACACAAGAAGAGGGGGGGGGGGGGGGG
>BEXV01003915.1:23770-34135 GCA_003118195.1 Hemicentrotus pulcherrimus | reverse complement strand
ATAATTGCCTCTATTCAAATCTGAAGGTGTCCCCAGCTTTTTTGTGGACAGTTTTAAGTGCCTCGCTCGCATTTGAGTTAATATAATCTGGTTTCTTATTATAGATTTGTTCAGTCTTTCATGATTAGGATCGTTCTAATCAAACAATGAAATCATCCCTGATAATCTAATCGCTTTGTAGGGGTAGGGCCTACCAATGTTATTGTATATTTTCGCTTTGAGGTTTTCCTTGAAGGTGCCCCTTTATTCCAGAAAGTTCCCTTTTGTTAGTGCCCCCACACTTTGGAAGACACTTCGCCGCCCCTGCTCCAGAAGACCATAAAGTAACTTTTGATAGACCATTTCCGTAATGCAATCAAATGTTTATGCACAAATGCCATATTTCATGTTACGAATTATTCTAATGGGTATTTATAGTCAGAATGCGAATAAGTTGTTGCTATGTACGCAGGACATAGTTAGAGAATGACTTTTCCTACCTAAGAACACGCAATGCATGCAATTTGCACTCTAAATGTCGAAATGCAATTATTCACAACAAATAAATGAAATAATTTGTAAAAAAGCATTTATAACACAGATTTGGAAGAAACTTTATTTTGACTCGGGCCCGCAAGCTGGCGCTATACAACGAAAGTGAACGGGATGCATAGGGATTTTTCAGAAAGCTCTCTGAACGCAGAAATATTGATCTCAGCTCGCCGCAAATTGCTCTGGTACCGTTTTATCGATTGGGATTGCACCTGTTGTGTTATACCACCACAAACATGCACTAACTATTCTGCTATTGTACGGAACTTATTGGAAACGCAATTGGAATTTCATATTTGCGTGTACTTGTGAGGTGAGGATTTATTAAAAACTCTTGCATTTGATCAAATCTAAGATACAGTTTATTTACTTCTCTTAACAACTGCATGACAATCATTGTAAACATGTTTTATTCTACTAGTGACTAGAGCTCGTGCTGACCCCCTTCTTCGTCGTCACTTATAAGCCGAACCGAGGGGATTAGTTTGGGAAGACTTTGTGTGCGCGGTCTGGGGGAAGAGGCGATGAATATTTTGGGCGCTTTCGTTGTTATCCCTTGCTTACAGTTACATTGTTATGTTAAGTTACATTCACTGTGTCAGTGTAGTTATTCACTTGTGGAATGTGATGATTAAAACTGAATTTTGTGAGTTGTGGAATGTCTGGTAGTCTGGTACTCTTGTTTCACTTTAAATTGTTTCTGCCTAGTTTAAATAAGGGATATTTTTTATATTCATGTTATGAGGGCAATTAACCCAACCCTTCGAATAAGTTGATTTGAATGAAAGCAGAAAAATGAGACAAACAGAGTGGAAAAGTTTGAAATTAATCTTACCAATAGTAAGAGTTATAATGTAAGGATGTTTGAAATAAGAGATTACTAAGTCTACAGGTGCTAGGTGTACATGTATGTGAATCTCAAAATAGTCAAATTGGTAGTTTGGTCAGTGGATTGTAGGTTGTGTATTTAAATCTCCCATTTGCCGTATACTAAAATATCATTTATTTCTGTGTTTCTCTTAAATTCCTTGTCATTTGGGCCTCTACTCAAAATATATTATAGATATGATATTATTATGGGTCCTCTAAAAAAATTGACCCTCCCGAGTCATGAATCTTAGAAAAATTTGAATTTGAGTCATTTTATATTTTGGAACAGACGGGAAAGTTCTCGCCAATCTCGGGCACTACATCACATTGAGATTACTGCTTCAGCCACTTTGAGGTGCCCAAACGTTAGTGATTACAACTTTGAAAAAATCATAAGTTTCTCATCATTTTATTTGGTCAGATTTAATTGAAACTTTCATCAGTTAGTTTCTCTTATTTTCTGCTCTCTTTTAGAGTAGTTGTCTATTTGGGTTAGATTTCCCGTGAAATACTTATATGATACACTTGTAAATGTATACAAGTTGTTGCATTACTTATAAAAATCATGTACAGGTGTCCTTGTCCTTTGCCTAAGATGAGAACTACGAGGTACCAACATTCTCCCATCCCATCTTTCACTCGATCCTCGATTAATAATATGGTAGAGGCTTGGGTAATTATCAGTGTTTTGTACTTTTGTATGTCATGTATTTCAGCAATATAATTATGTGCAATATTAATTGTCCTGATGATTGGCACAGCAGGTTCTTCCATTCATTCGTATTTTGATATTGCATGTACTTTTATCCTTCCTCTCACTTTTCTCTGTTTGAACTTGCTACTTTTCAAATTTCCTTTTCTCTTCTTCAGTTCTGGTCTCTGGACTTTCCTCTCTATTTCTATTTTACTCCCATCCCCTCTCTCTCAGCTCTATGTCTGTCTGTCTGTCTGTCTCTCTTCTCTCTCTGCCCCTTCCTCTTCCTCCCTTTGTCTCTCCCTCCTCCCTGTTTCTCTCTCTCTCACTTTCTGCCTCCCTCCTCCTCTACACCTCTTTCTCTTTTTACAACATTCTTTAATTATCTGCTATTCTTATTGTGACCAGGGTATGTAAGTGTACATATACCTGCTGTGACCAATAATACCTAAGGACTTCCATTTTTGTCTCTTGTCTTGCCTGCATAGCAAAAGGCGAGACATAGGCGCCGCGGCGGCGTCAACATAAAAAACTTAACCTAAGGTTAAGTTTTTGAATTTTAGATATAATTTTGAAAGTATAAGTTCTTAGTCTATGAAACTTGGTCTATAGGGTAATCAAGTATCCTCAATCATCTTAGTAGAATTCAGTTAAGGTCAAAGGTCATTTAAGGTCAACAAACTTAGTCTAGACTTTGTTGTGGCATCAGCATCAAGATTTTGAATTTTTAGCATATTTTCAAAAGTGTTTGTTCAAATTCCATGAAACTTGTACCCAAGAGTTATCAAGTATTACAAGCCACATGACACAAATTTCTGGTCACAAGGTCAAAGGTCAGTAGACTTGGATTATGTTTCACAACTTAATATGAAAACAAATGAATACATTTTTCTTATTTGTTCTTGATTCTTAATCAATATTCACTTCAAAATGCTGATTATATTCAGAGGATTTCATTTTGGGGGGCCTGCTTATGGGCCACCCTGCCTATAAATAATGTTTCAACCTCAATTTTTCATTTTATCGAATTGCATAATGCAGGCGAGACCGCCGAGAGCGTATACCTTGTTATTTGTTTTGATGTAAACATTTATTCATTTTTGCTAGCAATATTTTATATCTTGTATTTTTGAGGTATTTTTGTTGGTTTTTGTTTGTTACTTCTTTGATGTTTCGATGTAAACATTAATTTCATTTGCTATGTTTTCTTTATATGTTTTTGAATGTTTTTTTTTATATGATTGTTTGTTTGGTGTAAACTTGCATTTTTAGTCTTTGGACATTTTGACAAGTCTTGAATAAAACCTCATTTGAATTGGATTGAATTGAACTTCTTATCATTTTGATGATTCCAGAACCTTGCAATACACACAAATACTTAATACTGTATATGCTAGAGGATCAACCTTTTCTGATTGATTTCACCCCGTTTCTTTCACAATGCAATCGCATGACCAGAACTCAACTTTATCTTAATAAGGGCTAATGGCAGGCCCTATGTAATTGCTAAAAAATGTAGAGATCGACTTTTCATTTGATTTTCTCATGTTCTCATATTTACTGTACACAGACCAAAGACGCAAGGTGCTATGCAACATTGATTGGTACTTGTTAGAAGGTGGCCTCAAGGATTTCAATGTCCTACAAGTGACCTTGATGAGATTGGTATAATGGCGGCTTCAGCATCAGAAAGGAATGGAGTGGCTGTACCGATGGACTCGTACGGGGCCACAGATGACACGTTGACCTTGACAAATAGAGACTTCTTGGTACCGGTAAGTGGATGTACATGTATCTGCCCAGACTGATGGTGCGTAAATAGCTACGGTCACAAAAGTTTGTACGAACGGCTATTTTGTACGAATCTCTCTGTTTTTCCATTGTCTTCCCGAATTTTCCATTGTCTGAAAATGGTTCGTACAGCGTTCGTAGCAGTTCGAAATGGCATTTGTGACCGAGGCTTTAATCAACTCTTTTCTAGCCTATGATCAGCGTTTTCAAACGTGAATCAGGCAAATTTGCATGTCGATAAAAGCAAGCACGTTTTCAGACGTCTTTAGATTAATTGAAACGCCAAAAAAAGTAAGTTTTGAATCTGAGAATGGGCCAGAATCGCATTTCTAAGAGATGATAAACGCAAAGCTGATTTGAAACATTTCGGACCTTCCCAGGCCAATTTCCGGTTCAGGGAAATATAGCGGCGCCATGCACTATGTCATGTTGTACAATCATGCCTACGTGTACGAAATCGTTCATTGTTTACGTTTGTTTACGTGAACAATATTTATATAATAAATAATCATAACTTGTACTTTACGAATGACGTGTTATTTAGTTGTTTGTTCGCCTACTCCTGTCATTAATTGAATGCTAACGGGGTTGTACCGAACAACAGTCAGCACAATAATCTCTACTGTTTCTACATCCTTAATTACTAATTACTAAATGAGCTTACACATATACATTGTACACTGTATATAGGCATGTTATATGAGTGGAGGACGTGATGTGATGTGACGAGATGACAAAATCTCCAATTAAGTTTCTATATGTGTTATGTTTAGACTCTCGATCAAGGGGGCAGATCACCTAATTCGTCATCGTGAAGAATTCAATGTTTAGTTATTACTAGTTGTTTTTACTTTGATTTGGAACTCTAGCTACAGAGAGTTGAAATTTTTCAGAGCCTACAACAAAAGGTGAGTGTGGATTCCTGATTAAACCCGGAGTTAAAGTGACTCGTTAACATTGTTGGGGGTTGATGAAAAAATTGCATAATTTTGTATAAAATTTTACTGATTATATATATTCCTTCTACTGTACTAACCCTCTAACGTGCAAGAAATCCTGAAAAAATTCCCAAACCACAAAGATATTTATGGTTTTCTTTCAAGGCCTCACTATGCGACGGCCTGTAACCAGGGCTCAAATTAATTTTTTGTAAACGGGGGCTCTTCCCCCCCCCCAAAAAAAATAGCCCCTTTGAGCCTTCGCACGGGGGGCTCTTTTAGTAGTGACGGGGGCTCTTTCTTAATACACTAAATTTCCATTGAACTGGTACCCATGATACTCCTAAATTCTTTGCTATTCCATCATTATCATTTATTTAGGTCAGCATTTTTCCTCTTACAAACTTACAAGTTGCATAAGGGTTTAATATACTGACTTTCATCCCGTGATGATATTCTTTCCATTTCTTCCCGTTCTGCACATTATTCCTCCTCATCATTTAGAGCAACCTTATTCAAATTCTTTCTGTAGTCTTTACCATATCTTTCTACATTATCTTAGGTCTTCCTCTTTTAAATATTGATTTACTTGTCGAGTTTCATTATTTGCTGGTCTTTTTGGAATCACCAGATTTGAGAAAATTCATGCTTTTCTCCTCACCTCTAGTTTCATCAGATATGGTGCGGCAGCGTGCACACCAGTTATACCGGCGCAGTAAAGCCACTGCTGATGTCCTCACTGCACTGCGAGCTTTCGTTGTTTGTGATCGGTAATACTCTGAGAGATATGGAGAGGGGAGATATATCGCCATTTTCCGGCGAATAAGCGAACATAAATTGTTTAAAATATGGTGGCCTCTTGACACCGAAAATTCGAGAAGAAATCCTGCACGCTAATCTAACTCCCATAGTTCCATTTCATTGGTTTAAGGTTTGAAAGGTGAAGCTTAATGTGAAAGTCATTACAGAAAAGATCATCTTCATGTTATAATTCCATGGGGGCGATTTCTAATTTTGCAATCGCCCCCGTGAGCGGTCTGACGGAGGCGTTTAAAAAGCTCACGGGGGCGAATCGCCCACCGCCCCCGTGTATTTTGAGCTCTGCCTCTAACAGTAAATTCTCCTAACCATTTCTGAATTTTCCCAACTGTTTTTCCCTGAAAAGAAGACATGAGACAGGCTTTAAAAAATCTTTCAATGCTTAAAATTAAATATCTAGAATGGTATATAGAGCCAATGCATCGCTTTGTGATGATTTACATTCACCTTATATATAATCAAATTGTTATAATTATAATGTAGTTGGGAGGATTAAGTAATCAATCAGCCAATTTTTGTCATTAATAATGGTCTCTTTTCACTCAAACTTTCAGATTATCTATAATTGTACATTTAGTATTGAAGTCACTACCTTAGCACCATTTCCTCTCATCTGAACAATGTTACCAAGTCCCTTTAACGCCCTTTTAACTCATAAAAAATATAAATACATGAAATGTAAGATGTGGAAAACAGTACAGATTACATACCTTGGTATCTATTTAGTGGTCAGAACTATACCAAGGTTATAAACTTACTATTGGATTGGTCTTTTCACCACAAAACAATACAATTTTGACCTGTTACAATAATAATAGTGGGAATAAACAGTCTGGATCAAGCATACACTTGAGACTGAGAGACCCTCCAGATTCTGATCTAAGTGACAATAGGCGCATTACCGGTAATGTCAAATACCTCAAAAAAATCATGATGTTTTGCGCACCCGTTTACACTTGTGCTGAAACGTTACTGACTGAAAAGCTCAATGATGTTTAATGTGTTTTGGTTGGTAATGCGAATGTGCGGTCTTCCCGATGCAAAATGCGTCTTCCATCAGCTGTTTTTACGCTGTGGCTGCTGCAGTCCAGTGAACTCGATAAGGCTTCATGGAGGAACGCTAGCCTCGCTCCTAAAGTCAAGTGACCTAACATCGCGATGTTTCAGCTGCGAGTTATACTCCCCAAACACGCCAAAACACGCCAAAAAAGGAAGGAAATCATAATTTCATTTGTTTTCAACCCTCAATATCCCACTATATCAAACACTTATATGTTATTATAAATCATTACAAACTTGTCCATGCACAAATCACTAATCAATGTGGTGAAGTACAGTGTATACTGCACTGTGTATCAAGTTACAAATCGGGTGCTGAATTAAATGCACGAAAGCAACAGCTGTTAGGCTATTTATGAGTAGAATATGTCAAGTTCACATTTCCAATCAATATTTATGGCAAAATATATTAATACCAAATAGATGGAGTAAATTTCATCTGCTATATTCTAGTGGCAATCGCTTTCCCTGTCGATTGGAAGTACATTGGAAAAAGATGATACCATAGTTTACTATTTACATCCAGGTATTTGCCGGATGTTTGCTGCTGAAATGTAGAGAAAAGCACAAATGAATCAAATTCACTGTTTAGTTAGTTATTTTTTTTTAATGCATGATCACAATTTCACAATTCATCGGAGTTGAACATCACACATGTAAAAAAAAATATAATATAACAAATCATTTTCAATTTTACAATCCATTTGAATCAACTTCACATGAAAAAGAATATAACAGTGTTTTATCAAAGACAAATTGCAAGTATCATACAGTTTAAAAAATGAACACACAAAGGTGATGAGACATAAGCATAGAGCTTGAATCGTTTCAACACCTTTCAAATATGTAATATATGCCAAATAAAATTCCTATTTAAAGGGTTGTGAACTATTTTACACTGTTTACAAAAAACAAGAACAAAATTGGCAATATTGAAAACTTATTACAATAAATATTACATGAAATTTTCATGCAATATTTATTGTGTTATCATGAACCTCATATACATGACAGTCTGTTCTTGCCAAAGAAGTGTTTCAACAAACAAATAAAGTGTCTAAAACTGAGCAAGCAACAACATTGCAAGGAATGGGGGGGGGGGGATATATTGTGACCAGCGCTCAAAATACACGGGGGCGATGGGCGATTCGCGATGGGCCCCTGTGAGCTCCAATATTGAGAAGAAGAAGAAGACCAAAGATGTTGCAGGGGCAGATCTAGGCGGTTAAGGGGGGTTAACCCCCCTCCCATTTGGGCTGCCAAGTGAAAATGTGATGTGCATAGAAAAATGCTATCATGTGTCCAGACCTACACAGTATTAGTAGATGTCAGTAGATGCCAGGAAAACATCACTAACGGGGGTTCAAAATAGCACCCCAAAAAAAAAAAATCGAACTCCTCCAAACTGATTTAAGGCATGTCATACTGTGTATTGCGAGTGCACTGTCAGCTCCAAACCCGATTTTCATTGGTAAATTTATGAAGTGAATTATTATTTCTACCTTACCTATATTGACAATAACCCAACCTTCATGCTTGAGCAAAAACCCAATGCAATATTCCCTACGTGATAATTCAGAAAGGGAGAGAGAGAGAGGGAGAGAGAGATAGAGAGAGAGAGAGAGAGAGAGACAGGGAAAGAGAAAAACGAGGGGAGGGTATATAGGAGAGAGAGAGAGAGAGGGAAAAAGAGAGAAACAGAGATATTTTGCTCAGGTAGTATTGTGTCATTTTGTGTGTTTAAAAAGTGATTGATTTATGTGTCTGGAGTTTTTTCCCTATTTCAGTCAGCTTTTTACTCCTTTTGTTGAGAAACTGTGTTAATGGAAGATATAAGTGTACCCACTGACATTTGCTTAAGAGTTCAACACTTTGGAGTACATGTACATGTACATGCATTTTTGTTGTTCATAGCAAACTTTACACAGCAATTAAGGGCCAAATCCAAAAAAAAGAGGGAAAAGGGCATTTGGAAAAACAAGTATAAAAACGTTGTATTAGAAAACAGAATGTTGTAATCAATCTTAGTTTAGAATTGTCCAATATGTCTGTCAGAGTTCTACATGTACGTTTTTTTTATCTGTTGGAAGTGCATGAAGTGATGTAGAAGTGACTGCATCCAGCCATCCATTACCTACGGTAACATACCTACGGTAACATATGCTCCCTGTGATTTGGTAGCATTGTTCAGACGAGATAAAATCGTGCTTAGGTACTGACTTTAATGCTAGATGTACAAATACAAATAATCTAAAAGTTTGAATGAAAACAGACCATTGTTAATGATACAAAATTACAAATTGTGTAAAAACTGATCTGATTGATTCCTTAATTCTCCCAACTATATTATTACAATTCAATTACATTTTAGTTGAATGTAAATCGTCACAAAGCAATGAATTGGCACTTTATACCATTCCAGACATTTAAGTATTGAAAGATTTTTAAAAGCCTGTCTTTGGACTTATAATCTTGGAAAAACGGTTGGGAAAATACAAAAATGGTGAGGAGAATTTGCTGTTAAGAGGGTGTTGAAGACGATAATTATCTTTTTATTACTTTATATTTGTATTCTACATTCATTCAGTTTTCCATATTATCAAGTTGTATTTTTATTGGTTTAGGGTCTTTAACAACATTATCGAAACCCCTTGTAAGTTTGATTTTTTTCGTGTTTTTCGTAACTCAAAGAATGAAAGGTGGACTGGTTGAATTGGGGCCTATTTTGAATGCTTTTAGAATTTAGATGCAAGCTTTAATATACCACTTTCTCAAGAAACATGAATGTATGTCAGGACAAATTAAACTTATACTTGAAAAATCACAAATCTGGGTGAGGGAATGAGTAATTTAGATAACTGTATATACGTGTAAACAGTATGTTTGACAAAACTAAGGGTACGTTTGTGCTCAATTTTGAAGGCAGAATGAGCGATTTGAAACGCTCATCGTAATCGCAGTTCCATGGTGTACTGTTTATGCTCACTTCTCTGGCTACTCCAGGCATGATTCTGGCTCAGCAGCTGGATTCGCAAACCTGCACTGCGCATGCCTTGTGACCCCATTTAAACTTGTTTACAAATGATTGTGCGTTTATGCTTCCCAAGAATCGCCCATCCAAAACGCACCTTTTGATCACCGTTTTTCGGTGATTCTACAAAAATGAGAAAGGACGCAACCGTGTTTTGAATTAAATGTGTAACAAATGCCTCATTCTGGCCAGAAAGAGTTGAGCATTAACGTACCCTTAATCAGGTAGTGCACCTGTGCAAGCCACTGGTTGAACCATCAGTAAACCAAAGTCGGGATAGAGTGAAGTAAATCCCCTCTGACTATTAACAGATGACAAGTACACATATACAGTATCTATGTTATGATAATGATTTGTGATGATAATATTTGTATATGAGATTTGTAAGGTGTCAAATCGACTTGAAATCAAAGGCTCAAGGTACGCATACAGTGCGTTTAAAAAAAGGAAATAATTCACATAAAAGCATCTGCCTTATAAACAAAAGAAAAACAGGAGTAAGATAAAACATACAACAAAATGAGAGAGAACAATTAATCATTCCCTTTTCTAGAGCTTTTGTTTCTGTCTTTTACTATTTTCCTCCATTTTCTTTCCTTTTTTGTTTCATTTTTCATTTTTCATTTTTCATT
>BEXV01003914.1:18716-30873 GCA_003118195.1 Hemicentrotus pulcherrimus | reverse complement strand
AGAATCCTGGATGAGAATTCCCTGGATGTGTATTCAGTTCCTTGTTGTTGCTCTACAGTATGCCTGCAATGATATTTCCTTCCTTATCCTAGCTCCTGTCATGAAATGAATAGCAATCAACGTGTTTTTGTTACAATGTCTATTCACTGTCATGCAAGACTATTTTACAAATTATGTACGGTATGTTCCTTTCATTGCTTGTGCATTTTTGTTTGCTTGTTTGTAATTTCAGAGTGGCTGAAATCATATTTACCAATTCACAACAGCATGTTAGTCGAATCTGC
Organism: Hemicentrotus pulcherrimus; assembly: GCA_003118195.1. Taxonomy (NCBI): domain Eukaryota; kingdom Metazoa; phylum Echinodermata; class Echinoidea; order Camarodonta; family Strongylocentrotidae; genus Hemicentrotus; species Hemicentrotus pulcherrimus. The sequence goes on along the minus strand of BEXV01003914.1, from coordinate 30,589 downwards.
CAACATCATGAAAGAAACCTTGGATGACCTTGGTGTACCTTACGTGAAACCTAGTGCTGGATTATTCATCTGGGCGGACTTCAGAAAGGTATTTTCCTACTAGTTTGGGTTTCTAAACAATGACTATAATTTACACAAATTTCTGTTCACAATGTTTTTCTTTCTGTTCTCAAATCCCCTATGTGCACCATAAAACTAGTATGAAATTTCAATACATTATCAAGTAGAGCTGTTGAAAACATGTGTCAGATTCACTAAACAAAAGCCTAATTGTGGCAGCTCTACTCTTTTATTAGGCGATGTCACACAGAGGCTAAAAATCCGGATTTTAGTTATCCTCTTAATTGGCTGTCTGTCACCAATTATCCCTTCAAAAATCCTCATATGAAGCAAGATAATTCTCTCTTGAAAGGGTTTTTCAAGGGTTTTTTAAAGGGATTTTTCTGTCTGACACCAATGTTGAAATACCGTAATCCCTTTAAAGTACAGTGTAAATTTAACGTGATTGGCTGGCATAGGGTATTTAACGCGCTATCATAACCTCGCACAATTATATGAGCGCAAATTTAATGAATGAACGTGTGATGTCACAATGCTCATCTACCTAAATAGCACATGCGCAATGGCCCATCAAAAATCTAGATTTCAGTTATCTGGATTATTTGTAGCCTGTCTGTCACCAGTCTGTCACCAACATAAATGAAAAAAACTAGATTTCTAAAATCTGGTTTATTCAAGAGGGGTTGGGATTTTTCTGTGTGACACCGCCTATTGTGATAACTTCAATATATTCAACTTGTGTTGTTGTCACAGATTGATGATCTGAGATTACTCTGTGTAGACAGATGTAAAGTTAGAAGTATGCTTTAAAGATCATTTGCAACTCTCCGTTATAATAATGATAATATTCTGTTTTTATATAGCGCATCTCGCATTATGCTATATCTTCCTTGTTTTCACGAAGTGACGGTAGTGAGGAAAATCGTAATGCAAAGTGAATGCAATTTTTTTTCACTACCGTCACTTCGTGAAAACAGCGACGATATGACATCCCTATCACATTGCTATTCACTCTCACACAGCATTAGATATTATTGCCCCTTCTTTAGTCCCAGCTGCCGTTATCAGTAACTTCCATCTTTATTCATACAGTTCATCCCCAATGCAACCAAAGAATCTGAGATGGCCTTTGCTCTACATTGCCATGACAACGGTATATCCATTGCCCCAGGATCGGCGTTCTATTACGATGAGTTCGGCTGGGCTAGAATCATCCATGCTTTGCCAAAATCCACCCTCATAGAAGGTAATTATAAGAATAGAATAACATACCGTAATTAACGTTGTATTAACCACCCCCGTGTATTAACCGCACCCCTCTTTTTCGGCCTTTAAAAAAAAAAAAAAAAAAAAAAAAAAAATTTAGACGACGGTGGGAATCGAACCCGGGCCGTCACATACAGATTGGCAGCTGAAGCCAGCGCCTTAGACCGCACGGCTATCGCGCTCCGATGCCATACCCAGCAGTTTTTTGCAATTTATACATTGAAATGGATTCAAATAGCGACTTAGCGTGCTGGATGCAATCGCACCAGGTCGTTAAACGGCCCCTTCTTTTACTTTTGCAATGTTTTGGCACGAACTTAGATCAAGATCTATCAGCAGATGTTGTTTTTGGAAGATTATTTTCGTCTTCATGTCAACAATACAAGATAAAATTGTCGGTAAAATGTGTGGAAATGTCCTGTACCATTCGTAGTCCCATATGTTCAAATTCGTGCTGGTTTTGACTTACTTTTTGTTTTGTTTTTGGGTGCAACGTGAATAAACCGTACCCCCAACTTTGACATTTTTTCGGCGGCAAAAAGGTGCGGTTTATACACCGGTAATTACGGTAACTGCCAACCATACCTATTTGGGAGGAATAATTCCTATTTTTCTACCTTAATCTAGTGTTATAAACCTTATATTCCTCTTGTTTTATGAAAACCGCTGTATACAAACATGTAAAGTACACTTCGTTCCTGATGTTGTCTTAGGAGATCTCTATATTTTGCATTGGAGGGTTGGGAGGTACCGGTATGTTATAATGATAACATTTATATATCACCTTTTCCAAAGGAAACAAGACACTGTCTTGTGATTTATATACAAACCGTGTACCGGTAAAAGGATAGATGTATGTTTTTAAGGTTTTTTTTAGACGTATTCAAAAAGTTGTTGTTGGTGGTTTGTTTTACCTTAGCATGTGTATGCTCGTAAGTAATCAACCTTACTATTATGGCTTTAAGTCCTCTCCATGGGACTTGGTAATGAGGATTAATGCCTTACCAAAGGGCACTAGCGCACTGATTTGGTTGTGAACCAGGGGCCCGTTTCATAAAACTTGTTATCTATAACAACTGCTAAATTTCAATGACAAATTCGTTCTCAGCCAATCAGATGCCAGGATTCAGTAGCTTATAACAGTAGCTTATAACTTGTTATTGGTATTGAGTTTTATGAAACAGGGCCCAGGACCTGACAGTTACAAGACCACTGCTCTACTACCAAGCCATTGCGCTTCATAAAACTAAAGAGCTATTCCTTGAAAGCAGGAAGATATTTGCAACAGTATTGGCTAATGGACTGAAAAGATAGAGAATGACTTATATAATTGATTATTTGTATCAATTTAATTCATCAAGCATCACAGAGTATCTTGTGTATGTGAAGGAATTTATATTTTTGTATTTGATGTACATCAATAAAAGTGGTCCTATAATGGAATTTCGATTCTATCACCATGATCTATTTAACAGAAAATGCAGTTTGCATTTCATGAATGTATCCACAACAGATACTGACAAACTGATTTTATTTTTTGGGGTCTTTCTTTTTTTAGCCATGAAGAGACTCAAAGCAGCGTGTGAATCATTCCAAGGTTAAAGATCAACCATGCAAATTGACGACCACGTCATGAGAGGAGCTCAGTGTTTTCCTTTCACAGGCAATATCAATGACGGAAGTATCAGAGTTAGCCAGTGCTGAGTAATTTTCTGTCACTACCTTTACAGGTACATGTCACAGACACATTTCTGAATGTAGCATTTCATGTGTGTGCAGGGCCCTACAGAATAAGTGCCAGAATCACTGAACAGGCTACCCTGGGTTTAAAAAAAGGCAAATTAATATATAAAAACAACAGTGAAGAAGGAATTGGAATGAAAGTCAGAAAACCTAGTCTTGTATTGCTCCATTTTGAGTTGAAACGTATGTTTAACATTCACACGTTGTCCGATCAAGATGATGCTCTCGCCCAAAACCTTCTCGACAGTCGACATGGTTTTGAATATTGCAGCAGGCAAAATTCGCTCAGGAATTATTTGAAATATTGTGTGATGCAGGGTCTATCTGCCATTATTTCATATTTAACTGCGACAAGCTTTTTATATCAGGATTATGTATAAATCGTTGCCATCATAACCATAATCATAACCAAATTTAACGTGCTATGAGATTGATTTTTCAGATGACTTCAGCTTTTTCTTCCTTTTTTGGTTCTACTTTGAATCGTTTAAAGAACAAGAACCATAAAAAACACTGTAATACTTGTCTATAGATAGCTCATGTTTGAAAATTTCAATATGTTACTAAATATATTTAATAATGTGCTATCATTTGCATTTCTTTTTGTGTATTTAAGTCTTTTCAGAATTATGTTAATTATGAATCTAATTTACTTTATGTATGCATCTCTTGCTATATAGCTTTCCTTTTTTTTTGTGTTTGAATGTTGAAAATTATAATTATAAACGGTGATATTGATAACAATGATAATAGCCTATGGTAATGGCAACTTCATCTCCAAAAATACATGTACCGGTACTATCAATTATTACTACATTGTACGTAAAAACTTCATAATAGTAATACACTGTATTTTTAATGACTGCTGTAATGTATATCTTCTTGAAATCTCCTGAAATACTTCTTCTTTGTATGTTTCTTGTAGTTCCTTATGTTACTACCCATATACAGTATTACATGTTTTTTTCAGCTAAATTTCTTATTTGAATTTGTTTATTTTGAATGAAAGTATCGTTTATGCATGGAATTGACATCAATTTCCATTTTGAAAAGTATTGGCTTTGAATATACATCTTATGAACCACTGAACCATGACCTAATGGATCCAATTTTCAACATATCCCAGCTTAAAGGCATCGTTTAACAATGTTAAATCTGAGATGCATGGCCCTACGTGTTATCAGTGTCTGTGATATGGTGTAATATTGAAGCTCCAAAAAAATTTCGATTCAAAATGATCATGAAATGCCTCAAAAAATGAAAGATCTTAGTGTTCTAAAAAAATGTTAGGAAAACAGTTTCGATTTCCAATCAGAAATATCTTGATAATCAGAAATATCTTGATAATCAGACAGGCGATCATGTCATGGGATTTGTGACTGACCTGAAGATTCATAATTATGATTGCAGCATGAGCTAAATCCAGGATTTTGTTTTATAATCCGAGGCAACGTTACTGAGTCACTTTAAGAAGTACCTAGGAGGTCATGAAATCAGGGCTCCATTTTATAAAACTTTGTTTTCAATAACAAGTTACAATAACTAAAATACTTTAATAGTGGCATTGCTAACGGTTTTGTATTGAGATCAAGAGTGTTAATGTTTTACTGCAATGAAATGACTATGAATACATATAAAATATATTCTTATATTAAATACAGCATATATTTGTGTTTCATATGTATTTATAATTGAGACGTTATGAAAGTGTAGGAGTTATCGAGAATAAAAATTGTGATTTTAACAAGTGTGAGAGAGAAATATTTGAAGCTCTGTCTCTCTCTATGTCTCTCTTACATTGCTCCTTTCTCTCTAACCCTCACCCCTCTCTCTTTCTTTTCTCTCCTCTCCTTCCTATCACTTAAATCATCATTAGTATAATAACAAAGATAATACAGAGTTTGTAACAGGCCATTATAAGTACCCATGGCATATAAATTGATCTAATTACATGTATTACTATTGATCTGAATTCCTTCATTTAGGGGGGATACCAAATCAGCACAAAGTATTACTTCTAGAATGCTTGTCCATTAGAGAAGACATGTAACCCAATGCATAAAATTTCGCCATTCCTGGCGTCTTGTGTTATTATATGGGTCATTTATCAAATTCAAGTAAAGATTTTACTCTATGGAAAAGAAGTGTAGTGGACTGTCAAATTGTTATTTCTGAAAAGTTATCTTTTCACATCTTTAGATTAAATTACAAAGCCCTATCAAATCTATACTGGATTTTTTTCCTTCTGCAATCTTTAAACAATTTGTTTATTATTACTTTAAGGTGGGTATTGGATCACAGCAAGCCTTCTCTAATTGTACAGTATTGGGAAACACTTGAAAATCTTCAATTCCACCTAAATTCATATATTTAAGAGGAATTTATTGGTAAAAATAAAGACATTTAGGCAGTTTTACTCATTCAATCATAATCATATATTTATATAATACTATGCATGTACTTTTAAGCATACACAAGAAAAGAAAATATATGTTTATGCAAAATTCTATTTCATGCTAAAATAATGTTATAAAGCAAAAGAAGGTATCACAAGCTCCAGTGCATGCAATATGATAAAACATAATTATTATACAAGATACTTTTTTAAAAGACATCATTATAAGTTTTTCTATTTCTAAGCAAAGATACACTGAAACAAGGCAAATCTTCTCAAGCAGTAGTATTCCATGATTTAATTCAAATTTATAGGACTAAATCTACTACTGCCATTATGGCAGAAAAATTCTTTTGGACAGAAGGACGTAATTCGCTGACACCAGACTTGATGGAAATACAATTAATGGGAGTACAAATCTGCACACAGCAAACCCGCTGGCCCATCAAGAATTGCCCCCTAGTCTCTCGGAGCATGATCGGACATTCTTCAGGGCAAAGGAAAAGCAAAGCATTAGATAAGGTCTAATGGTCATAAAACTCAAGGCTAACCCTGGTGATTGACAACACCTGTTATTGGGTAAACACCCGAACGGTGTTGAATTCCCCATGAGAGCTGACTTCTATGTGACTTTAACACTGACTCTCAAATTTAGTATGGTAATCAAACAAGTTTTTAATAATCTTATATTGTGGTGAACATGTGCATGTATGTATTTTGAGAACTATAGATGCCAAAATGAAAGATTAACAGAAGAATGAATATTCACGAGGACATTCATGCACACAGTCCTAAAACAGTAGAAACATGATGGGTTTAGTTTGCAATGCTGACTGAAGGATGCACAAGAGTTTTGAGTCCTTCAGAAAGCTCGATGGAAATCCATATCACAATTTGATGACTGCAATTTGTCTTTAGTTCCATCTTATTGTGATTGCACATTAACACTAGTGTTCAGAAAATGGAAGCACAAGCAAAGATGAAGTCTTGAGGCAAACGGCTACAATATTATTCTTTGGATTTTCAGTTGTCTCCTGGAGATGGTTCTCGGATGGTCATCATCGTTTCTTCTTTGCTTTCAGTTTCTTCATAGCCGACTTGCTTCCTCCTTTACCCAGAGAGCTCCACTGACCAGCTGTCTTCTTCTTCATTCTAAAAGATGATAAGAGAGAATATTATCAAATGTAATAGTTTGGTTGAACCCAAGTAACAAAATTCATTATAATTTTTTAGGGCTTCTTTTAGACAAATCTAGAAGCAGACGTAAAGGATAACCTGAGAGCGACAAACATCAAGTACTCATAATATATTTTTAATGTTTTCTTTAAAATGAATTGAATGATTCTTACCTTCTATTTAGCTGTTGTCTGTTGAGTGGAAGATAAGCATATGGATCCTGCCCTCCCTTCTTCTTCATGTCGCCACCAGCTTTCTACAAGTTTGAAGCAAAATGAACTGTCAGAGATAATGTTAAAAACTTTCATTTATGAATGATATAATCTGAATATAATTCATTTGGTAACCTATATGACTCCTCGTTTAAAATGAAATAACAGATAAGCAGCAAACAATGTGACCATGATCTGCTCATAATATCTACAAGAGCAAACTCTGAAAAACTCGGGTATGTCCGTAGCCAATGTCAGATGAGTTTTAGACCATTGCTACATCCAGCAAATCCTTATTCTCCTGGTTATTTCTTGGGCAGGACTTGAGTGATGGCTAACCAATCATAAAGCTTTCTATGAAATACTTTAATTATTTGAAATCTTACCTTAGCTGCAAATTCCTGACCGGGTTTCATTGCTGGCTTCTGCTTCTTGGGAACCCCAAGAGGACGATGGATACCACTGCCTCCAGCTGTGGGTTAATAATAAGGACATCATCTTAATTTCATATTGTAGTAAGAAATTGGTACAATGTGAGATCTTGGATTTCTAGATCAATACTGGTATGCAAAAGACGCTACACTCTAAAAGAGAGTTACATTTTGTACCCCTCCCCACTAACAAAAATTAGTATAATGAATTAATGAACATATGATACTGACCCTTATACTTGTTGGCCATCTCATCTTCATCATCTGATATACTGAGGTCTTCCAGCTTCCTCTTCGTTGTCTTGTGAAACTGAAAGAAAATATGAGAAGATAACAATTTTGATGCCACTTTTACAATTAAGGATGGTGAACAATTTAGAGCTCTGGTATCTCTAATTCCTCTTCCTTGATTTCACACCAAACTTTCACTGACCTTGGCTAACTCATCATCCATCATGTCTTCCAGATCATCATCTCCTCCTCCTCCTCCTCCTCCTCTAGCCTTCCCTCCTTGATTCTTCTTCCCCTTCGTCTTCTCTTCCTCTTCTTCCATCTCAGCGATAAGGAGCCTACCGTCGGGGAGGGTCTTGAAGTTATGCTTGATGTGACCTATGGCCTGAGCCTCCTCTGATTCAGGCTTAGTGGCTGATAGGAGGGAAGGATTAAATGATTTAATTACAATGAAGAAATGAAATAACAACTGCAGAATACCCCATCACCCAGGTAACCTCATCCCTAACCAAGACCATTTGGTCCAACCCTGACCCTTACCCTTACCCAAAACCTCAACCCTATCCAAGACCACACTGCCTTTATTACCCTCTAACTCTAACTCTCGCCTTGAACCTATACTACATATGATACAAACCCAAATGACTGATATATAAGGGGGAGTCTTAATGTTAATTTTAATGTGACTAGCTGGAGGGCTTCCTTAGCAAAGTCAGGTTTGATGGGCTAAACAAGAAGGACCAAATGATTGAATATAGCATCACAATAGAGAACCAACCAATGCAAGTATACCAATACTTGTTTATGGGCTAAGTCTAGATTTCATGATAAACACATGCAAACAAAAATATACAGAGAAATTGGTGTCATCTGTCCCAAGCAATATTTTCTCTGGCTATATTTGGAATAGAGGTGGGGTATTGGCTTGGGTTGCAATTAGGTATAAGGGCGATTCAAAGGTCAAAGAAAGTATAAAAAACAGTGTAATTTCCTTCCTTACCGAGCACTCTCCTTGATACACTGGGGTCCAAGAAGTCCAACGGAGTATCTTCCCTCTCCCCTTCCTTCAACCACGCCTTGCCTCGCTGACCCGCAAGCTTCTTGGCCTTGCGACCTTTGACCTTTGACTTGGCGTCCTTGGCATCATCATCGTCCACCTCATTCTCTGAGTCTGTTTCTTGGAGAATCTCCTCAATGCTGTAATATTAAAGAGATTGATTGAGAAATGTGTCACATCACTTTAACCATATGACTACATATGACTACTGAATTCTCTCCCCAACCCCCCCCNACCATCCAGTGTTTATTTGCAATGGACTAATGAGCATTCTTCAAATATGAGACATTTTACAACATACAAAGAATTGTGACATTTAGAACATATATTGATAAAATTCTATCCATTCTCGTTGTCAAACAGACAGAGGATACTTAAATTCAATTCCTCTATGATGTGATGGGATATCTTTTAAATAATTCTGTTACAATTTACATTCTACTCAGTTACATTTATACATCAAATCTTATCTTTTTGAAGTGTTATCGATGGATTCCAAGAGAAGTCAGACACGATCAGCACATTAATTCTACTTTCTAATTCCTTTTTATCTTGCTGCAACATCCTTGTATCACATTTGCTATGTAAATATGAAACTTTTTATAGGATGATGATTTGAATAATAAAGTTCAAGTTAGAGTTAGAGTGAAGTCAAACCTGCTTTAGCGACCACCTGTATATAAAGACCACATTTTTTTTGTGGCATGCGCCTGTAATCCAGCTAACAGTAGAAGTTACAAACTGATTCAGCCGAGGACGCAGGTTCGAAACTGAGTCATGTCTTTCGGATAGTGATGTTAAAAGTCGGTCCCCAGACGTAAATAATCATATCTGATTGATACACGTCTGTAAAAAACCCAAATACACACACACACGTTTTCCTTGAAAATGGTTTCTCATTGCAACATGTTCTAAAGGAATCTGTACATTAAGACCACCTGCCTATAAAGACCACTTTTCTTTTCTCCCTTGGGTGGTCTTTATGGACAGGTTTCACTACATCAGAATAACTATCTTTGAACTCTCACCTTTCTGGTTTGGGTTTCTGTGGTACCAGGGCATCAAATCCCTCATCTTCTTCCTCCTCATCCCCTTCCTGATCTCCCTGTCTGGATGCAGCATTGAGAGCCTTGTGTCTCTTTGTCCTCTCTTGGGTCTTCTTGATGTTGTGCACCATCTTCTGTTGGCTTTCAGGTATCATCTTGCGAATCATCTCGTACCTGTATAAATTTGATAGGAGACGACAGCAAATTCAAAATATATGAAATAAACATTTTTTTAAATGTTGTGCCCATCTCTTGTCAATGTCTGGGATCATCTTACAAATTATTTTGTATCTGGAGGTTTAAGAGAGGGGTAGACGGCAAAAAAAAAAATTTGATTTTTTTTTTTTCACTTCCATATTGCTGCCATCTATCGTTGAAGACATGTATAAACATGTATTTAAAGGGACTGGGTAACATTGTTCAGATGAGAGATAGTGGTTCTAAGGTAGTGACTTCAATGCTAGATGTACAATTAAAGATAATCTGAAAATTTGAGTGAAAACTGACCATTATTCATGGTACAAATTAGGATAAACTGATCTGATCGATTCCTTAATTCTCCCAACTAGGTCTAGATCTAGATCTATAGAACAATTTAGTTACATTTTAGGTGAATGGAAATCTCACAAAGCAATAAAATGGCTCTGCATTCCATTCCAGACATTTAAGTGTTGACAGATTTTTTATAGCCTGTTTTATGTCTTTTTTTCATGGAAAAACGGTTGGGAAAATTCAAAAATGGTTGGGAGAATTTACTGTCAATCACTGTTAGACGGTGCCTCCCATCGACGCCTTCAAAGAAAACCATAGATATCTTCGTGGTTTGAGAATTTTTTCAGGATTTTTTGCCTGTCAGAGGGTTAGTACAGTAGAAGGAATATAGTAAGTAACATTTTATACAAAAATTAAGCAATTTTTGTCATCAACCTTCAACAATGTTACCCAGTCACTTTAAAAGAAGAAAGCAGAAAAGGGAGGAAAAAAAACGAAAATTTTCAGCCAAAAGCGGAAAGGTCGGGAAGTCTGGAAAGGGTTAAAATAATATAAATTCAAAATATAACTTTCTGCCCTCTTCGGAGAAATTCCAGATGTTTCTATAAAAATAGAAATATGTATCTTTGTGAGGAGTTCTTGCTGGAGAGTCAATCTGGATGTTGAACCACTGACATCAAACAAAAGTTTTAAATATATTTTTGTTAATTGACATTTTATCATAACTACTGACAACAAATGTGCTCTATTTCTTTATAGCTGTTATTTTAATGAAATCTTTTTCTCCTTATGAAGTTTAAAATTAAGGCTAGCATGAAAAGGGGAACAAGAAATTCTTTGCCCATTTAACATCATGCGATCATTTCATTTTCCTGCTTATCACATTCAAGAAACTGATTTAGAATTAACTCAAGGCTCCTGTCCAGTATATCCTTTTAAGGACAGCTATCAATACAAACATGTATTGAAGGGCCTTGGTGGGTTTCAAGATCTTCTGCCAAATTAATATTTGTCTATTGGTTACATTGCATGACATCACTGAGCTGATAATAATAGAAAAGGTATGTTAGAGATTATAAATAGCTTCTAAATTACAATTATTTTGTTTTCCTGCAAGAGAATTCTTATGGACTACTAGGAGCTTACCCAAACTTACGGACGAGACGAGAATAGATTCCTTTGACGGGGACTCTCAGGTTCCTCCTATTAGCTTCTTTCAAACAAGCTATACAGCGAATCTTAATGTGATCAAACAGAGACTCATATCAATGACTGCAAGAAAGATAAAAACTTTGTTATTAAAGGCACACTGTCCTACTTGTAGCTACTTGCTCCCTCTATATAGAAAACTTCCCCAATCGGTGCCCATTGGTCCCCCATGATCCTCTTTTTCTTATGTTAATTGAGAGCTGAGTTAATGAGATAGCCACCTGTCACAGTGACCTCACTGGCTCGCTGGGAGGTCTAATCCCTTCTGGCTGAAGTAGTAATGCCTGCTTTTAAAAGAACATGTTATCAATCAGTTTTGCAATGTATCAATAACATAGAAAACCTGAAAAGGTATTTGGTACATAGAGTCAAATTGTCATTACCGTAATTAACGTTGTATAAACTGCCCTCATGTATTGACCGCACCCCCGATTGTGACCTTTTTGAAAAATGATATTTTAAAAAATAAAAAATTGATGACGGCGGGATTCGATCTCTTGCGGACAGATGTAGAGTGGGACCCGAAACCAGCGCCTTAGACCGCGCGGCCACCCC
>BEXV01003913.1:4499-22002 GCA_003118195.1 Hemicentrotus pulcherrimus | reverse complement strand
CCCCCCCCCCCCCCGCGCCCGACGACCACGGTTTCACTTTAAAGCGATTGTGGAGAAAGACACTAATATAATCCAGCCTATGTCTACAAAACAAACAGAGACAATTATTTGTGCTGTTTCCACCATTGTTTTTAAAACCTGTATTGTTATGTCTGACACTCCTTTGTCATAGACTTTAGATTTCGACACTCTTTGTTCCTAAACCACTATTTTCAGGCACCATATTTCAAGGAACTCGTCTTTCCCACACTCTAATTCTAGATATCCCTATCTATGTATAAGATCCGACTCTCCTATGTTTTGGATCTTCTATTTTCTGACATCCATGCTTTTTAACTGCGGTTAAAACCCTGGATCCGCAAGGCCTTGGACTTGCTTTTGCACCACTCTAAATGAACAAATCGTTCTTCCCGATATAGTTAAATACATCTTCTGTCAGAACAAATAAATGAATAAATACATAAATAAATGCTGTTTAGTAAGCAACCAGAGGACCGACGGCTTTAGGTCCTTTCCGAGAGACCTGGTAATGAGGATTAATGCCTTGCCTAAGGGCACTATAGCGCATCGACTTGGTTTCGAACACGGTTCGCCGGTTTACGAGACCACTGCTCTGCCAGCTGATCTATCGCGCCTCTTTTAAAACGTACGGACCTTCATACTTTATGTGTCGATGTCGTGATTTTTTGGCGCTAATCATACGAAGCAGTAAAGATCGATCAAAAGCTGTAATATCAGCTGAGATTATTAAGCACTATCAGGCTGACATTTTATATGGCCCGCGAGACTGTCAATCTCGTGGACTTTCGGTCTATTGAGATGTCCATCTCGTTGTAGACAAACACTTTTCATCATCTGTGTACACCACGGTCGTATAAATATAGCGTATTCAGTATTCATGAACGAAACATGAAAATAGCATCATGTCCCCTGACTACTCGAGGCATATAAATCGATAAAATACGGCCTTCAGAACCTGCGCACCCGCCTCATCGTGAGGAAAACAATATTCATATTCTAACCCCGAACAAAGAAAAGTTGTAAATTAACTAGATCTGCCTTGAAGGATTCGCAACGAAGCATCAAGTGGGAGAGGTAGAGAGATAGCTATAATGAGAGAGGGAGAGAGATATATATATATTATATAGACAGACATAGAGAAAAGGAGAGAGAGAGAGAGAGAGAGAGAGAGACATACAGACAGACAGAGAGAAAGAGAGAGTGATAGGGGGTAGCATATTTTATTTCTAAACCGCAAGGCCCGTGGAGAAGAATTTTCTGTATTTTCTTGCTCTTTCCAGGCGAATCTATCTTAAGATTCCACCAAGATCGTCTTTCATATCCTGCTTTTACAAGTAGGATCATTTTCGGACAAACCCCTCTCCTCCTGCTCGGCGGAATCGCGATGGGTGCCGATACCTAAAGATGTGCACCCCCACAGATGTCTTTGTTCTAGATAAGTTTTAACACTCGAGGTGATGACAACTCTCCCTCCAACCCGCATGTATTATCATCTTTTTAAAAACATGTGTTGTTTTTCTTTGGGAGAGGTAACATGATCGTGTGGGCTCGTAATGAATAACATATTGATTGGTGATCGGGACGCTCACCGTTTCTGCGGGAAAAATGTCGAATATGTTGGACTGACGTAGAATAAGAATCATCTCAGATATCATTGAAGATAATTTGATAGGGATAAGTGGAAGGCTGAGCTTGCATTGGGCATCGAAGCTGGAACAACTTGTTTTAAATCGGTCAGGACTAAAATACCTTCCTAGGAAGAGAAGATGAAAGCCTATCGTGACGATGTGCCTAAGGAAAACAAGGATTTTTGTCTCCATACTCTGTTCATGAAACGTGAAGGTTTATAATCAACACAAAGTAGCAGGCCATGAATCTATCATTTAACACTGCAGCTTTGAGACCTTTTGAATAATTTCGTCAAACCTGGATATTCCTAGAATAGACTGGAAAACGGCAAAGGATGATGAAAGAGGAGGAAAGAGTGGAGAATGTTGGAAATAGTGATAGCAAGAGAGAGAGTGTGTGAGAGAGAGAGAGAGATGGAGAGAGAGAGAGAGAGAGAGAGAAAGAGAGTGATATTGCGTGATAGAGAGGGACAGAAAGGAAAGGGAGAGAGAGAGAAAAGTAGGTTTAAGATGGAGGGCGAGTGATAAATAAAAATCGTGAGAGAGAAAGTTGAGATGTCAGAAAGATAAGAGAAGGCGATGATAGAAAAGGTGAGAGGGGAAGACAAAGAAAGAAAAAGGGGAGAAAGAGAGAGAGAGATATATATATAGAAAGAGAGGGGAAAGAGAGGAAGGTAAGAGGCTCGAAGAGCTGAAACTCCTGAGAGACAGAAGCAAAAATAAATACAAACATAGCTGGAAATGTAAAATCTACCCTCCATCCAATAATAAATTCAGTTCACGTTTGACCTCCGCCAAACAAACCACACAGGTCTGCCTCTATTTTCCATCCATTACAGAACATCCATCCTTTCTTCTCCCAATTCTCCTCCTAGCGGGCTCAAGCTGCCACTTTGCAAGAGCATAATACACCAGGGGTCAGTTATGGTAATTGGAAACAAAGACATCCTCCCAAGGGGTTCCGCCAATACAATCTTTCTTTGGAAGGCGATCAGACTTGAGGATGCGTTTGATATTTGGGAATTTCCTTCCAGTGTTATTGATAAACAGAAGGTCGATTTNCCCCCATCCCCTTCCTCTACCTCATTCTGTACACATATCTGAATCAACGTGAAAAGTGTGAAGGTTTGTAATTCTTTGCTTGTTGTTTTTTTCTGATGGGATTCTTGTTTTAGACGATTTTAAGACTCTGCTTCAAAAGAGGATCCCTAGGTTAACATCTACCGTAGATGTACATTTACCCAAGAACCTTCATTTAAAGGTATAAAGCGCTAGAAACATGTCTAAGCATTTCAAAATCGCTTGAAGTTCAAACGAGAAGAATTATCTTGGTTGTCAATCAACGCCCAAGAGTGTAACGGTCATTGGGTAAAAAGGGGGAAATCCCTTGTAAATTGGTTTGTCATTGTCTCTACATGATGAAGCAATCTGTTTACGGTGCCCATGTTAATAAGGAATGCCGTAGTCGGAAATACCTACACTAGAAAACTCGAATGAAAGAGTAGATTTGAATACTGTATTCATATCTACGTAAGATGGTAGAAATAATATAACATTCCGCTTTTATACAGGGCTTAATACATCGATGTTGTCTCTAAGCGCTTTACAGATCTATTATGATCCCGGTCATCGGATTCAGGCTTTCCCGCGCATAATGTATGCACATTCTCCACCCCCTGGGGAGCATTCCAGCCAGGCGTCATTTAAGCGCACACTTGCTCATCTAACGACCTCATCAACTTTCGCATCCTACCGGGCACCGTTTTAAGACCTGGGTGGAGAGTAGCAAATGTAGATTAACGTCTTGCCAAAGGACATTAGTGCCGCGGCGGGACTCGAAGCCTGTACCTTGTGATCCGCAGTCGGGTGACGTATCCACTAGACCATAACACATTTACGAGTACGGTTGATTAAAACCTGGGCTGTTTTTTTCCTACAACAACCAAACCGATGGGAGCAGTTGTCTAATGTTTATTTCCCCCGCGAACAACATTATTCTAGGAGTTAAAGTCTTAAAAGGTATTCAATATAGGAGGAGCATTTCTAGTAGGGAGCTTTCCGGGAAATGACTTAGTGTCTTAGTGAAAAAATATTGTCCAGAGGATGTTTCCGAGGTATTGATTATCCTTTGGGTAGTTATCCGAGACTGTTATTGTTGTCCCAGAGTAGTAAATTACTGGTTTATCATGCAAGAGGGTATCTATCTTGGGGGTAGTTTCCAGGACTGGTTAAGAGATGTCCTAGACTCTTTAAGTTGAATGACATTTACGAGTAAGTACACTGGAATGTCGTTCTCGCAGACCTCCTTTTTTTCTCCGAGGATTCACACATCCACCATTGTTTGGTCTGTTTAATGAAAATATTCCAGGAGAAAATCACGTATCTTCTATTAAAACACCATTATTTTGTTTTATTTGTGACTTCAATGTTCCGAATCGGAAAGACATATTGGTGTACCTGGGCAAAAACAAAAACCCTGCAGAAAAACATCAGCATTGTATTTCTTCCGGAATAGCATATTCTGTATTTAATGATCGATCCCACCAATTCTATGGTATCGCAGATGGAAATGTACGATCGGCAAAGATCGGCAAAAGAGTGAACTATTATCTCATACCTCTTGTTATTTTAGTCACATCACCTGTTCTCTTGAATCAGATCGTCATGCCTTAGTATCAGGAGCATTAAAATCGATTAGGAGATGAAACTCTCAAGTGTCTTTGCGGCCTGTGAAGTTCTAGAACAGCATTAATCCAGGTCTGAAAGTGACCTGGGAGCGCATCTCGTAAAGTCGTAATAGATGGAGGGATCCATTGAGATGATAAGTGTATGGAAATTCTATTTTTTAAGCAACTATAGAAGCCTTATTCAGAATTATTGATTATGGAAAATACATAAGATAATTGCTTTTTGGGAATTTTTTAATCTTTTGAAACCATATAAAAAAAAAGGACGAAATCTTACTTAAATGAACTAAAATTGACAGGAAATATTGGAAAAGTGACATTTTAAATTAGAAGTTGGAATTTAACATAACAGCTTTACCAGATTTTGATATGTTTTTGATCAGAATAAATATTCGCAAAATGGGCAGTGTAATCATAACTGCGATCCTACTATAGATCATCAAAGCTACTCTCCGCGGTAAACACAATGGAATTCGGAAACGGCTTCCTCCAAAAAGCAATATTTTGAGAACATCAGATGATCAATTTTCCCAACATGGTTTCTCGTACAGGCAAATCGGAGCAGGTGTGTAAATGGGTTGCCTTAAATTGCCGAGTGGTCCCTCTGTTATTACAGCCGCCAATC
The DNA here is from genome assembly GCA_003118195.1 of Hemicentrotus pulcherrimus. NCBI lineage: Eukaryota > Metazoa > Echinodermata > Echinoidea > Camarodonta > Strongylocentrotidae > Hemicentrotus > Hemicentrotus pulcherrimus. Next base: position 17,041 of record BEXV01003913.1, on the reverse strand, counting down.
TTGAAGGGAAGTGCCCGACGGCTTTCTTCTTCACTTTTGGCAGCAAGCTTGTAAATCTACGGGCAATTTCACTGTTCTTTTTGTTTGTCAGACATACTAAACACCAGTTAAATTATTATATGTTTTGTTATTTTTGGGGGTTTTGCGCAACCATTTTAACCACAATATGGGATAAAAAGTGATTTCCAATTAAGCCGCTGGCCGTATCGAGGGTTGTTTCCCCCAGATTACGTAAGACCCAGGGACTGCATAAATGTACGTGTATAATTAGTCCACTATTATACCGTATGTTTACATTTTAAGCACAAGTAGAAGATTCCCCCAGTCGACGCATTTCACTCAGTCCCGTCAAGATCGACCAAAGCGTGTTAACTGTACAGTACAAGTACAGATGTTTTAAATAAACTTTTATGATTTGAAAATGATTTGTCTTTATATGTTATGTATTATGGAAACAAATGTTATATTAAATGTTTTTATCAAATAATGATGCAACGTGTATTCCTGTACCATGTAAAAATGCCAAATTAAGACATGACTGCGATTTTTATGTTTTTTAATAATGACAGTTATCATGGTCGTTGTGCGTGTATTTATGTTGTTTTGTTTTGTTTTGTTAGTGAATGTTTGTTTGTTTATTTTCTGTACCTTTGGCTCGAATCCCTCTTACGAATTCCCAAGCAATTATATTTTTAAAGCTTTGTTAGTAAAACCTTTATGGATTTTCTCTGCCTGTCAAATATGCTTAGGGTATATGTGTAAAAAATGTCATATATGCCTCTACCCACATCTCAAAGATAAGTGACTAGTAANCCCCCCCCCCCCTAGAAAAATCTGCTTGAAAGTGCAAAAGAAATAAATTCGCACTTCCTCATCTTTCGAAGGGGACACCGAAATACCCCCGGGTTAAAGAGAAAATAGAGGAAATCGATAGGAAACTGCCGCTGTGTTTGTTCAATTAGCAGATGAATTATGCCATTCTCCCTGTACTGGGTCTTCGGAAGCCAAAAGCTACCTCGCAACTTGCAACGGATGCTGATCCAATCGTATCGATCTGAGAATTGGGCAAAAGAAAGATAAAAATTGAAAAACTGGCTCGAACGATCAGAACTTGTTCGATAAGGAGAAACCGGGTCGGGTCAGTTTATACAATGTACCACAAATGAATTAGGATGTAAGCGGGTGCAACACTAACAACGTAGGCCTATGTGACCTTTATCTGCGGGTATTTTGAAATTAGAAGAACATGTATGCTTTCAATTTAGTAATAGCCAGGCAGCCCATATCCATATTCAATAATAGCCCTAATACGTTTGGAATATGTTTAATGGATAAGTATGAAGGTAAATACAAAATTTAATTAGTAATTCTTACTTCAACCTTTAATAACGTGCAACAAAGAAAAAAAAAATAACCCATCCCCCCACTATTCCTTGTAAAATATCTCCTTCCAAATACTTTGGCCTCATTTCAATTCATGGAACATTTCAAATAAATTGATATCAACTGTGCAGTATCCAAAGCACGCCAATCTTCCCTCGAAGCAAATGCGCCGGTGATGGCCATGGATACATCGTTTTATTACCCAATTGGTGGACCGACCTACCAGGGCTGCCTTTGGTTGCAACACCGAGGGGTCCCTGCGTCCTCTGACATTTACCCCCGATGAAATGTTGTTGCCTTGGAGCGTTTCGAAATGAAATTGCTGGGAAACGCAAACATGCGCCACCCTCACAAGCTGGGCAATAACAATTTGATTAGATCAAGATCTCGTAACACAGCAATATCGGTGTGCAATTGTATATCATGATTTCATTTAAGGGGCAGCCTGTCCCTAGCACTTATGATGGTAGCGGCAGCGGGAGGGAAATAGAATTGTATCTTATGAGCGAAATAAGATGGGGTTGTTAGAGATGGGAAAAGGTCATGATTGTAATACGGTTAGGGTGAGATGTCTTTTGACACCCCGGCCATTTTTGCGATGTCCATTGACTTAGGAGAGGCTGGGCCCCAGGACAAGTTCGACCCCAGGAGAGTTTGGCCAACCCGGTTCGAGTTAGTTAGGAACAGTATGGCGAATACTGTATTCTTGGACAAGCACAAAACACGACTGAAACCAATGTCGGCCAACCTCAGTTAATAAAAGGCTGTGCTCACAACCGAGCGAGCAGAAAAACGATGACGGTGGTGATGATGATGAATTCAAAATTTAAAGCAAAATGAAAAGTGTTGAAAGTAAATACACGTGCCGCGTCACGGTAATGTGGTTCCAGTGGCTTTTGGGGCCCTGTGGTGTTTGGTGTATGAAGCCCTCTGTGTGTGACGTCAGAATGAATGAGCGGCTTTAAAGATGTTATGTCCCATTTACAGCCAACACCAAATTCTGTAGAACTTAACGTTAAATATGAACATGTCGCGTATGTCCTATCTGTGAATTTCATACGTCAGCAGTGTTTTAGCATTCAAATCATGCAAGGAAACCTGTTCACTTTCTAAACTTCACTGTCAGACACTATTGAGTGACGACTGACTTCAGATTGGTAATAACATACATAAAACTAGTTGTAAAGGGTAAATGATCATTTTGTCTACTTCAATAACCCTCTTCTTGTGATTGCCAAAATTAACCGATTGAATCTTAGCACAAAACGTACACCATCAGATACAAGGGTCTGAAAATCGGACTATCTACTATCGAGAATGCAATCCCTAAAGTCGATTCGACAACTATAACGGTCGTTTTTTCGCACAAAAAGACATTTTCTAGCCCTTTCGTTTTGAGGGAAGTTCTAAATTAGTATTATCTGTCAAATGCCGATGGAATTTAACCTCTCAATTTGTTTGGCCTGCAAATGGGACATAGTACCCCTTAAAGCGCCATGCTTGATTACAAACTTACGCGAAGATGAATACAAAATGGAGAATAAAAACAATAATTTTAATTTCTTGCACGTGCGCTTAATTGCCTACACAATTTTTACTGACGTAGGTACTCACGCAATCAAAATGACAAATCGTTTGCAATTATCATATTTGATGTGTCTTAAATGTCATAAGTGATTGATCATTTATGAGGCAACGCAGGAACAGCGACTTTCAATTGCAATATTACATGTGTAACTGATCATAATAACCATTATGCTCCATCAACACCATATTCGACAGTAGCATACAGTCAAACCTGCTTTATTTGAGACACCTAGTTCACCTGTATTGCGTCCCTCTAGTATGGAACACGGAACACCTGTCTAATAAGGTCACCTGTATAGAGTGGTCACTTCCTCTGTTTCTTCCTTTTGTTGGCCTAAACAGACAGGTTTGACAGTACTTTGTAATAATTACTTGCAAGGATAATAATCTCGCCGTTTGTCATGTTTGTTAGAGCTAGTACATGTACTGTCGGGGATATATGTTAGTTTTGCATAGTTACCATCCGAGAATAAATTGTGGTAAAAACTTTTCAACGTGCAATTTGAAGAAAAAAAAGCTGAGAATAAACACATTTTAAAGGATAAAATCAATAAGGATCTGATGGGAAAATTAAAAATAAACGTAACTACATCGTAAAATGTGATTGAGAGATATAGATATTACGAGAGAGAGAGAGGGGTAAAATAAGAAGAAGGAAAATGAAGGAAAATATGCAGAAGGGTAGATAGAGAGAGATAGAGAGAGGGGGTGGCATGAAAAGAATGGAACAGATGGAACTGGCAAGTAGTAACAACGGAAGTTATTTATATTTCCTTAACGGTTTCTTAATACAGAGAAAAACATGCGTTTGAGAAAAGGAAACTTTGTGATTCGTGTTTTAGTATATGTCATGCCAATTCTTGTTATATTTTTAATCTACATACTGTGTGGCTTCATCGTGGGTGTATAGCTTGTCAATATCGGTCTTATATTATGTCATTATTACTTTTTAGAAACCTGATTACCAAACGCGGTTATTAGAAATCGAAGGATTGCCTTTGATACAAACATGCTTTTTCGTCTTGCACTCATCAGAGTTAAAGGCAAAAGCGAACAGAAGTTGTTCTTCCATTTTGGAGTAATTTCAACTCCCAGTCATTACTAGTTTATAGGAAAATCACTAAATACTCCCTCTACTTTGATATACATGTCTCCGAAAAAAGGAAAGAACTTGATGCGTGTGAGCATGTATACTTCATGCTTATTATTTGTATATGTTTAATCTACATAATGTGAGGCTTTGTCGTGGGTGTAAAACTTGTCAATATTGATTTTATATTATGTCATTATTACTTTTGAGAATCGCGGTTATTGGAAATCGAAGAAAAGCTTAGATTACAGACACGCTTAAGCTTTCCTCTGGCACTCACCAGAATAAAAGGCAAGAGTGAACAGAAGCTGATAATCAATTTTGGAGAAGTAATCGTCTCAAAGTTATTAAAAATTTATATATAAGACAATCACTTTATATTAACGTATGCGTTCACTATTTTGACGGGAATTTAAAGGGTCCTATTATTTTTTATTTTTTTTTGGTGTTTGCTCAATTTCGAAGGTACACCAATTTTGTGTTATAATCATTTTGTGCACATCTTCATCGTCTTGAAGAAAAGGAGAAGCTCTGATGAAGTTTCAAAAACAAATAAATAATTTGCTTTCTCATTCTTTATATGTCAGTTGTTGGGAAGACTCTCCTGAGGAATCACTTCTCAAATGGCCTCATATTAGAAATTTGACAAGAAGTAGCTGAAAAGTATTGGACCCATCTTTCATGCCACATGTTAAGTGGATGTAGTCCCATATATACACGTTTCTTGTAGCAATGGATGTGATTATTCAGCAAGACTGTGCCATTGTCTTGCTATTTTGATGATGTCGGAACCTCGGAGCATTCACAAATTTACCTGTACGATGCATCAACTTTTTTAAAATATTTTTACATACAGGCTGTTTCTGTTAACAATACGATTCAGTGCTAGTATTCACCTTCATCTTTTTCACAAGGTATGACGTTGTTTCTTTATATATTTCATGACTCATCTCCAATTTTTCCGGAGAATAGTTTGCTTTCTCCCCGGCGATCTTTTGTGCCTTGTGTGGGGAAGATGTGGATGTGGTGATAACCGCACCTGAAAAGCGGCAAGGCCCCATTCACACTCATCTCGAGAAAAGACACTGCCATTCAAGAAACCACAGCGATAATTAAAACAATCCATTTTACATGCGTTGTATAAGACTACATGTTTTGTAGTTTATTTTTGTTTGATTTGATTTGATTTGATTTATGATTATTTATCTTCTTCCAAATACAATACCTAAACAACAGCGGGAATTTTAAAACATAAAGTAGTATATATGCAAACGGCAATAACTTCTTGTCAAAATGTGATTGAAATATAATACATACAAAAATAAAACTTTATATTTCAATGTTATAGTATTATGAATTTAAAAAAATCATCCTAACTGTAGAAAAGTGCAGAAGACCGCCAACAAAGGCCACGCTTGACTAGGATGGCGGCCTAAAAAAAAGAATCTTAAAGCTAAACTTTAGTACTGGCAATGCGATTGCAATGTGAAAGAAAAGGTGTGGAAAGGATCAGAAACAGTTGATTATGTAGCATGTAAGTATTGGTGTGCACTGCAAGGGTCAGGAGTCATCAAAATCATAATAAATTTGACCGAGTGTTGGTAAAGTAACANTATGCAAACGGCAATAACTTCTTGTCAAAATGTGATTGAAATATAATACATACAAAAATGAAACTTTATATTTCAATGTTATAGGATTATGAATTTAAAAAATCATCCTAACTATCTGTAGAAAAGTGCAGAAGACCGCCAACATTGGCGACGCTTGACTGGGATGGCGGCCTCAAAAAAAAAAAAGAATCTTAAAGCTAAACTTTAGTACTGGCAATGCGATTGTATTGTGAAAGAAAAGGTGTAGCATGTAAGTACTGGTGTGCACTGCAAGGGTCTGGAGTCATCAAAATCGTAATGAATTTGACCGAGTGTTGGTAAAGTAACACGCACTGTACACAGAAAGCTATATATTGGACAACACACATGGTGTCGGGGTTGGTACTACCTTGATTTCCTTGTCTTTCTATGCTCATGACACAGCCAGTATACATTTTCTTCCAAAATTGTTTGGCACATGTTATTTATTTGTAATCTTGAACATTCAGTGTAAGTTTCGTTTGATTCTGTGAAAATTAATTTTCTTTTTCTACCAGTACTGGAGTTTCTCTTTAATTAGGGTGAAATTTAAGTGAAAATGTGTTTAAAATATCTTTGTATATGTAGGTATATTGTGTGCGTTGTATGTGTGTGTGCGTGTACGTTTGTGCGTGCGTGTGCGTGCGTGTGCGTGTGTGTGCGTGTGTTTTGTGTTTGTGTGTTGCGAATGGTGGATGTGAATGTAGCTCTGTTTCGTATGGTGGAGTAGAAGTGAATGTGGCCTTATTATACAACATAATTGATTAAAAAATATTAGGTTCATAATCATACATAATTATAAAACATCAACATATCAATAAGTGTCGTTTCATACATCTCCAACAAATGATGATTATTATCAAAAAAAAACATGTACATAACATGTTTGCAGAAAGTTAACCTACGTCAATTCCAATAGCCTTGTGCGTCACATATTGGAATGAGGGAAAATCTTAATGACATATAAAATGTATTACGTAATACGAGCAAGATTTGTATAGGATAATTTCCTGAAAGTCCCTGATCTCGAGTTATGTTCATAACCCGTTCTGCACTATTACCGTGGAGGTGGAGAATCAAAATATTCTAGATACATTCAAGATTCAAGATTTTATCATACCATAACCATAAAGACAGGCAAACAGTGATACAATATGATGCATGGAATAAGGAAAGGACCGAACGAAAATTAAACGAAAAGCAAAAACAACTAAATAAATACCAAGTAGACTTGGAGTCAAATTAATCAAAGATTGAAACTCAATTACCAAAATAAACACATAAAAACCCACTGACATAAATGTACCAATTAAAGTAACCACAGCATTTATATAAATTATTCAATAAACAACTACGACGGAGCTTTGTAAACTTAGATTAAGATGAACCTGATCTAATTATACTACAACATAGTCCGGCGCCAATTTCTCCACGGTCAATCTTTACTACATTCAACCTAATATTGACGTTCTTTACTTGTCAATTCCTGGGACAGTCAACCTGTCGAGTCCCGATATGCTTTCAATGATGGTCCTACTTTTTCTTTTCTTAATTTTTATAAATTCATTTAAGGTACGTCGTATTTTACTCAAGAAATGTTTTGTAAATATTGAAACGTTTGCATGTTTACAAATATATAAACGGGAGAATAAATGAATAAAGACTGAACTGAAATACTTTCCAAAGTTAGCCCTGGATCAAAAACTATACTGTTCCTAACCGTAACCCAAACATGAAATGACCCCTCAACCAAATCAGTTACAACCCTAGCGCTAACCCTATCTCTGACATTAAAAGCGCCGGATCATATCAAATCTTTGTGTAATAATGTACAGAAATGTGAAGCGAACTCCGCCTAGTATGCCATTTCAATTTGACGAGGCTGTTTTCTTCATTTCGTTTTTCTGTGGCGTTTCACTATGCCATGCGTGTACTATCTTTAAGTGCAGATCAAGGCACAGAGGTTAAGCGGATTGTGGCATTAGGCTTTTTAGGACAAGGACGAGATTAGATGTTTGTAAGCCCCTGCCGTTCCATTACGTATGCGTATCCAGCATCAAGGGGATGGGGTTGTTGTACCTCCTGTGTCTTCATCGTCTTCCGCCTCTACGTATAAGTATATCGTCTCCCCTGTATTTCAGAGTCTGAATATGCAATTGAGAAATATTACAGTTCATAAATGTTTGCCTTTGAATGGTTTATGTTTCTTTTATTTCCTGGTATTATAACAATGGTTTACATGCGTCATTATGTAGAAGACATTTAAACTCTATTTTTTTTCTTGACAATCAGTTCATTCATTTGTTGGCCTCTGAATGGTTTATTATTGAATAATCATTCACTTTGTTTATTATAAACACGTTTAAGTAATCACGTATTTCTTAAAAATACCACATATATTTAAAGTAGTTCCAACATAATTATGTCCTCCGACAGTCCCTTCTTTGTTAATTCATTCCATGTTTAATATAAATTAACTTATCCTAGTAATATGAATATGAAGGAATCTGAAGGGGAACACGGAATTAACGATGGAAGTTTGATTACGTCGGTACTTTACGTACTTAGCATAGCATTTAGGTTTACATCTCATCTCAGAAATGTGAAGAAGTCACCGGACAATATCTTACTTTATCAAACAGCATGTTTTTCCAAGCCCAGTCTAGCACTCTCTCTAAAATCGTAATCAACATTCAACAAAAATACATAAAATACTTTCCTCGTATAAAGTTTAATCTGTTATCGTAAAAGCGAAATCAATTAGTCAAAACCTTTGTGTTTACATTTCGTTTCTGTTTTTTCCCCCTGCTTTAACATTTCACAACCGAAATGAAATGGAAGAAGACCTACGCTATTCCTTTAGGTTGTTTCAAAGACCTTGATAATGTTTATAAACGGATCGGATGAGTTTATTCTGCAAGATGAAATTGTCACATTGAATCAGCACTACGTGGACTTTAAGGAAATATGACAACAGAACCTACTTTACTCTAACCTTTGGAAAACTTGGGCTCTAACAACCTTTTTGCATAAGAAAAATGAGTTTCAATGCTTCAAAACTTATCAATAGAGAAAATCAAAGCCTGTGGGCAAGTGGTAAAGAGATTTTTAAATGAAAATGGTTTATCTGCTTTATACACGAAAATGTTGGCTTTTGTTACTAATTTTACTTCTTCGTCAGTATCCTTCTTGTCGTTATTCTCCTTCTTCTCCTTTTTTCTTCTTCTTCTACTTCTTCATCATCGTCTTCTTCTTCTTCTACAACTTCTACTACTATTACTACTACTACTACTACTACTACTACTACTACTACTACTACTACTAGGGTGATTACACTGCCTCTGCACACAGTCTGCCCCATGCACACACACACAACAGCAGTCAGTTGGTAGAAATAGCAATTTTCGTAAATTTATTTTAAAAAAGCAATAAACAATATTTTCAATGTTTTTTTTTTCACATATATTTCAAGCATTCCTTTAACTACAATTCTGTGTAGTTTCATTGTTGTAGGCATGTGGGAAATATGTTGAATTATTCATTAGAATATTGTCTTTTCAGCCATGTGTGACATGGCCCGCTGATCGCCCATTGACTGTTATTCTGCGTGGTGAAAATGCACCTCAATGTATAAAACTCCCCCATAAAAATGCAATATCTTCATGTGTTTCACTCATTGAATCAATTTGTTGTTAAGAATCAACTTAGCCGCAATTATACTGAAATTCAGTCCCTGTGGAATGGTTTGGCCTGTTGAATGGTTTTTCAGAAAATCGTCATAAATCTGACATCTTTTAGAAAGAAAAATATGCTGTCATGTAGCTGAAGTCTGCAGATTCTTATTATATGATCGTTTTTTTTCTGAATAATTTGTGACACACTTGAGGAATTAGCTGTGACGGTGATGCAAGTAATTTCCATCGCAAAAATATTTGGAATTTCAAGTTAATGTTTGGTCTAAATATGATTTACAAATATATGATTTAAAAAATGCCAAAAAATGAAAAGTTCGACTTTCCTAATTTGCATTTTTTTTTAAATGAGTGCGCGAATATGTTATTAGCTGAAATTACCTAATTTGATGAGTATTCATGATTTTTTTTTATATTTCAAATAAAATATATATTTCCATATCTATTTGATCATGTTCGGTGTTGATTTGATTACATATGCGCATATTAATGAGGCGGACTAAGTTATTTTCACAACTTTTTCATATCTGCAGATTCGCAAAAATGGCAACAAATTACTTATTTTGTTAACTTCTGTTTTCAAAACCGTAATAGATGTATGCATTTTTGTTGTTGTATTTTTTACCACAAAGTTGATATTTTAGTGTCTGATAATTTAATTTATTATTTGTGTCCAAGAAAGTGATGAATTCAGTTGTCAACTTTGTCGAATTTTGCCATTTTTGCCAATTTGACCATTTCTGGCAGGTTTTTCGGTAATTTTGCGATTTCAAAAAAATGGTATAAAATCACAACGCATTGACCGATTTCAATTCTGTTTTTTGTTTTTGAATCTTTTATTAAGCTTGATCATTTACAATCATCAAATACCATATGTTTGTTTTACTTATTTTGGTGTGCTATGCCTACTACTACTACTACTACTACTACTACTATTACTACTACTACTACTGCTAGTACTACAACTTCTAATACTGCTAAATCTTATTTTCCTTAGGACATCGTCTGATAGTTACAAGGTATGTGCAAGAATAATATACTAAAAAAATGTTACTAATCTTTTCTTTGAATAACGACAGCTAGCATTATTATTATTATATATTTTTTTTTTGCTATAGGGGTGTATTTTCATGACTGACCAGATAAAGTTTGCTGTGTAAACCATTAAATGAAAAAGCAGGAATGATTATTTAAAACAAATCTATAATTGCACTTTTAGCACCAAATGAAGGCCAAATGTCGAAATGTTGAAATAATGTTTCAACCTCTTGCTCTTATATATTTGCCATCGTAATGTTGCCAACGAACGTGCTATTTAAAGGCCTTCGACCGAAATATTCTATAAATTATGAACAAAATGTCATGAACGCGTATGTTCCCTCCGGTTCTTTTTGGTGATTTCCGTCTCTGGCACAAAAATGGCGACCTGTTCCTCATGAAAAGCACGAACATTCATACAAATCTCGTTATTAAAACCCAAAATTACACTTGTCGCAATTTTAACAGCACCCTATCCATTGAATCGGGAATAAAAGTACTGAGTGTGTGGACAGCAGTGTTCCGTTATCTGCATTTTTCTTAATGAGCGGAGGAATTGATGTAGTTGCTCTCCGAGCTAATCCAATCGTAAATGCAATTTTCCTGTGATTCAAATCGATGCTTATTTTTTTAAATGTTTATTTTTGCATTCACTTTATTTTCAATTATCACTTCCTGATGGCGCGTCAAAGTGTGCTACAGTCGCTGACGCAGTACTGCGTCTGCAAATAGGGACTTTTAGATTCGCACGAGGACAATAGGTCTTTACTACGATCGACGTCGTTGTAATGCACTGCCTTGAATGGCCTGACATCACAGTATCAGTCCACGCAAATCTAAGAGTCCCTTTTGACGTCTTGTGTGCCACGGAAAAAAGTCATGCACATGTGAGAGCAACATCAAACAAAAAGGAATACAGGAAAATGATCGTTTCAATCTTTGGTTGAATCAATGGCGGATTGGCGCAAGCACTGAACGCCTTTCAGAGGATTGAATAGGGCAGTGTACGTTAAGCGCGATCGAAATGACACCTCGTTATATTTCATATAAATGCGCCATATCGGTTTCCATCTTACGCAACAATTAAGACATTTTGGGACATTGCCCTTCTCTCTCTCCCTCTCTCTCTCTCTCTCTCTCTTTCTTTCTCCCTCTCTCTCTCTCTCTCTATTATTTTCCTTTTATGTATTTTCTTATCATTATGGCTCTTGTCGTTCCTCTACATTACCTTCAAGAATAAAAGGATAATATACTTTCATACCCCCACGCATTTTTCCGCACGACCCCACTGATTTGAGGCATGCTTGTTGACTGAACAATTCATATCCCGAAGTGCCCGATGCGGGTGGTGTAAACACGGCTAAGGAAAGCGGGGGAAGGGGACTTGCTTTAAATCAACACCTATATCCCCCGATCTATCAACAAACTCTAACCGCGTATGTTATTTTCTTGTCCCATCAATCCATCCATGGACCTACTAGTCCATGATCTATCTATACATGAATAGCGATGCACGATATCAACTTGAAACGAGCGTGGTGAAAAACACATCCACTTTTTCTTTATAGATTCCAAAGTTAAAGTGACGTTCCTGCATTTAAACGTACGATTCCATGGTAAATTAAGACAGGGAAAGCTTTAGAATTCCTTGCGAAATGACGTATACATTCATAGGAATGCATTGATTTCGCTTAGCAGGGACTTTTAGATTCGCACGAAGACAATTTGGATTGCTACGGTCGACGTCCTTTTAATGCACTGCCTTGAAAGGACGTCACACGTATCAGTTCACGCAAATCTAAAAGTCCCTAATAATCCTATAGTGGAAAACGGAACACTACGATGCGTGTATAGCACACACATCAAACATTCCGACGTAACTTCGCAGAAGTGTTCTAGTGGATAAGTCACCTCACTGCTAATCACCCATGTACGGGGTTCGAGTCCCGCCGCAGCACTGATGTCCTTTGGCAAGACGACACTAGCATTTGCCACTCTCCACCAAGAATAACGCACAGTCAATAAAGGGCCTACCGTTGAAAGTATGACAGTGTGTATATTAATATTATTGTTGTATTATTCTTTTTTTTTTTTTTTTTTTTTGGGAAAAATTTTTTTTTT
>BEXV01003912.1:15132-28375 GCA_003118195.1 Hemicentrotus pulcherrimus | reverse complement strand
TCTTCTTTCTTCACCTTCCTTGTTTTCTTCTTCCCGTTCTTCATCATCATCTTTTCCTCCTCCTCCATCTCCTCCTCCTCTTCTTCTTCTTCTTATTTGTCCTCCTCTTTTTCGTCTACTTCTCCTCCGTTTTTTAAATATATTTCTTTGCATTTTGTTCTCACTTGCTTATAGTTGATTTCCAAAGATGATTCAGACTTTATGCCCCCTTGATCGACCCTGCAATGGTGCAAAGTTGATGTCATATTAAATACAATATGTAGACGGCGCTGTGGTTCTTTGACATCTACCAAAACTTTGAAAAGGCAGTTTCATTCGTCAACTGTACTCCCCGTCCTCCTCCTCCTCCTCCTCTGTTTCTTCTTCTTACTCCTCCTCCGCTTCTTTTTCTTCGTCTTCTTCCTTTTCCTCCTCCTTCCTTTTGTTCTTCTTTTTATTTTCTACTTATTCTTTTTGATCGTTTTTTATTTCCTGTTTTTAAAACTTATTTTTACTTCATTTATTCTACCCCCCGGACAACTACCCCCGGACAACTACGCCCAGACAACTATCCCCTATGATGTCTACCCCCCGGACAACTACCCCCAGACAACATCCCCCAGACAACTGCCCTAGGAGAGTTGTCCGGGGGGTTGTTGTCCTACAGGATGGTTGTCCTAGGGGTAGTTATGGAGGTGGATGTCCGGGGGTAGTTGTCCCTGTGGGTAGTCGTCCTAGAGGGTGGTTGCCCTATGGGGTAGTTGACTGGGGTGGTTATCCGGGGTGGATGTCAAGGGGTAATAGGTGTCTGCATACGAGATCAAGGGTCTATTGCATGCAAGGGCGCTTGATTTAGCCTGGTCACAGAACTCTAGAGCCTGTTTTACAGGCTGCGTCCCAAATTGCGCTGTAGATGGCGCTGTGATTCTTTGACATCCAGTGCCATTGATTAGGATGTGTACATAGATGGCTCTCTTGACATAAAGCAAAACTTTGAGGCCGCAATTTCATTTGTCAACTGTACTCCGTTATCAAGCAAATTACAAGAAAATACAAGAAAATACCGACAAAGGAAATCGAACTCAGGCAGAAAATGGGAGAACGGAGAATTTTGTCAAGCTGACATAAAACTTATATTCCCTAAATATATCAAACTTTTACGATAGGTAATTCAACCTGTGATCACTCGTTTTTTTGATCACTCACGACTTGTTTTCTAGTGGTTGATCAAGACATAGACCTACCCGGGTGGTAGGTCTATGATCAAGGGGAGAGGGTATCCCCTGGCCTAATCCATCTAGCATAAATTCTAAGTACATATCGAGTTTTTTTTTCTTCATAAACGTTCATAATCTCTCTCCTTCTCTTGACCTTCTTTTGTCGAACCGGTTCATTTCCTCTTCTCCTTTCCTCTTCCACCCTTTCTCTTTCTTTCACTATCTTTCACTATCTCTCTAGTCTCTACACCAAACACTTCACTCACAATTCTCGATAAAACACAATGAATAATACTTCACAAAAAAGACACACCACTTCTTTTAATAGTCTGCATAGTTAAAAACCAGGAAAAATTATTCTTCTTCTTCTTTTTCTGCTTCTTCTTCTTCTCCCTCCTCCTCCTCTTCTTCTTCCTTCTTATACTATGCTTCTTTCTTCTTATTTGTCTTCTTCTTCCAGTTCTTCTTCTCTCTCCTCCTCTACTTTTCTTTCTTATATTCTTCTTCTTTCTGCTTAATCTTTGTTTTTTCTTCCCGTTCTTCTTAACCATCTTCTCCTCCTCTTCTTCTTTTTCTTCGTCTTCTTCTTCCAGTTCTTCTTCTCTCTCCTCCTCTACTTTTCTTTCTTATATTCTTCTTCTTTCTGCTTAATCTTTGTTTTCCACTTCCCGTTCTTCTTCATCATCTCCTCCTCCTCTTCTTCTTCTTCTGCTTGTTGCATCACGTACGATCGTGTATAACTTTTACGATAGGTAATTCAACCTGTGATCACTCGTTTTATTGATCACTCACGACTGTTTTCTACTGGTTGATCAAGGGGAGGGGTATCCCCTGGCCTAATCCATCTAGCATAAATTCTAAGTACATATCGAGTTTTTTTTTCTTCTTCATAAACGTTCATAATCTCTCTCCTTCTCTTGACCTTCTTTTGTCGAACCGGTTCATTTCCTCTTCTCCTTTCCTCTTCCACCCTTTCTCTTTCTTTCACTATCTTTCACTATCTCTCTCTCTCTCTCTCTCTCTCTCTAGTCCCTACACCAAACACTTCTCCTCGATAAAACACAAGGAATAATACTTCACAAAATATCTTGACTTAAGACACGCCACTTCTTTTAATAGTCTGCATAGTTGAAAACCAGGAAAAATGCATAAGGCAAAAAATGGTCACAAACTATTTTCGTGTTTTCAGCTGAACTAAAGTTATCCCACACAGTCGAGAAAAAAAAAATCAAACCAGATATAAAAAAATCGGATTCAAGAGAAAAAAGACAAAAGGGGTAAAATAGAAATAATCATTCTCTATTTTACATGATTGTATATCACATCTCACACCATATTTGTACTGATCACTTTATCAGTACATTATTTCATCTACTTTTTTTCGTATTGCACTTAATTTTTCATTTACATATCCTTTTGCCATCATAGCAACTTAACTAATCACATAAGAAATAAATGAAGCATAGAATCATAGAGGGAGACTTACTGGCTACTAGAAGTATATGTTCCCATTGCCTCTGATTTGCATACATCTAGTAATACAAATGTGCACAACCCTATGGATTATGTATACTGCAAACAGGACCTGTGCTTCCTTTTTGCATGTCAAACCAATTGTTTATGCATTTTGCCATTGATACATCTACAACACTAAATAAGTTTAGATTCTTGTAACAATGGGAAAATGGATCCACTTCAGGCGGAAAATATTTCTATTGCTTACAAATCATCATAGCTGCATTCTCTTACAAAGTATATGATATGATTAAAAGCTGCATGAAAATATCTGCTTAAGCGGTTGAATATCAGCATATCTCTTAGAGGTACTATGTGATGTTTGAAGGTGTTTTTTTTTTTTTGGTCTTCCTGTGGTTGAAGTTTACATACATTGATCATGAACATACAGTACATGTAAAAACAGGGTGGACTATGACTTTGCTTAAAGGTCTAGTTCGCCAACATCAGTGCAAACATTTACATTTCATTTCACTAGGTGTTTTCCCCACTCTTATTTTTGCTGCTCTTAGCTACCATACTTTGAATTTTTAGAAATTAATCAAGTTAATTAGAACCTTTAAAAGATAATATCATGGGGAGGAACATGCAACTTCAGATGCAGATGACATAGCAACTAAATGCACAAGCTGCATTAAACAGTTACTTCCACTCAAGGGTTAAACAAAAATACACAACAAATACACACACAAAAAAGGCACATGCTACGTTCTGACGCTCAGTAAGATCACATATTACAACATCGGAAAAGCTAGTACTTTACTGAAAGAAAATGATGACTTTGCCTATACATTTTTGAGACATAATAATCATTGTCATATGTGAACAGAAGAATTCATTTTTACAAAAACAAACAAACCTCAAAATTCTAGGTAAAAGATTTCCTGACAGCATTGGCTGAAAAGTGTTGCAATTCTAATAAGTTACACAGAAATTGCTAACATCTGTTTTGTTATATATATCTAGAATTACTGCGATTCTGAACAAATTGGAAGGAAATTGCATTGCGACAAAGCTTTAGTAAATGCGTTCTCTTCAATAAATTTCAACATCATAATGTTAACAGGTAAGACCAAGGGCTATATATCAGGCTAATCATAAATTCTAAAATAAATTGTTGTCATGAGTCATTCAATGCACCCTGTACCGGTATATATATAAGGTGATATGAAAGTCTACTCAGGAATATTTTTGTTAACTTTTAGTGCAGATGAACATTGTGGTGTGGCATCAATTTCCTAAAAAAGATAGGGTCAGATTTTTTAAAAGGGATGAAATATATAATGGATTGTAAAACAGGTTCTGCCGCGTACTGCAAGAATATTGTACGGTAGTCATAATACATTCAGCGCAAATGTATGGACAGAACAGAAGCGAGACTCAGAAGCATTTTATCGAAACACCACATTCTCACCCATTTTTACAAATTTCCATTTGCAAGTTTGATTTCTTATTCACCAAAGTATTGGAAAAAACAAACAATGAACAACACAAAACCCCAAGTAGCACAGTATAGAGCAGTTGCAATCCTTTTGAACTTAAAAGATTCACATTTATATATAACTCACATCCATTTTTAATAAAGGACTTTTTCTTCTGTCAGTGTAATGTACAATATCTTATACTAAATTTCTTTAGTAAGTTTTTTTTTCATATCTTGCAAATTATCCCACTTTAAGTGAACTCTTAAGCTTGTGTTTCTTATTATAAATGAACCTTTTTCATTGATACATGTTTGTAGCAAAAGCTAAATCAGTTCTATTCTGATTTTCTTTTTGAAACTTGAACATCATAAAAACTCAGCAATGTCCAATATTGGTATAAAGGCCGACATTTGCAGCATTCAAACACTCTGACGTCAATAAAAGTTATCTTTCATGAATGTAGGCTAAAACCGTGCACATGTATTTCTCGTAATGAATCTCTACATTAAATACATAACGTAGATCTATAAAGAATTAGAACTACCGGTATGGTAATCAAAAATGGCTAAACGTATCGTACATGTGGTTCACTTTGTTCATCTAAACGGTTTGACGATGGATAATTAAGCAAAGGTCTTGAACTGATTGTTTTAAATCCCAGATAATATATATAAGAGGTACAACGATATATTGGTAGTACTTTTTGATCTACTCCATCAGTGTGATAAATAGTATACTTTGTATAAATCTATAAAGTCCTTAGAACAGGACTCAAAGTGAAAGATTAATAGGTGCATTTTAGCATGCATTGTGAATGACTGTCATTGATGACTACAAAGATGATATGATTACAGTATGTATATTAATGTTTAGAATAAGATAAGGTCATATCCTTTTCGTGTTAACTACTCATGTTTTCCGCTTTGAGTGATCAATTTGTGAGAGTGTACGTATGAACACACGTATTAAGGATTAAAGTTATTCCCAATACTTCTGAACGTACTATGTGCACACTTAATGCTGTTTCCATCTGATCCTAGTAATTAATAATGCTTTAGAAAATAGATGTTATTAATAAAAATAGAAATGTTACTTGCAGTATGCACAATCAATGCAGTTTTCTTTCCCTCGTAAATGCTTCAAAATGCTTGTACCTTACATAATCTTTCTTCAGAAAGAACCCATTTGAATGGCCATATTGTTTAAACAAGGTAACAACACACATTATGTCTGAAACTAAGTGGCTTAATGTTAAATCTTGGGTAGCTTTGGTGCACTAACAAGAGGATTGCTCTGTTCCAGGAGTTTCCTGCCCTCTGTCTTGTAATCGTACTCGCAGTTGTGGGCTTCGGCGTAGCGATGGCTGGCACAGAAATTGTGACTGCACCTGTCAACAGGAAGAGGGGGTGGGAAGAGGAGGAAAAGAGTGGCATTATTGTAAGCTCCAGAAGAAAATAAGTTCAAGCATGCTTTTTGTATAAGCTGGGGTCAAATATTGGTCAGGTATTAAAAAGAATTTGGAGATTATAGCTTAGAGACTTCTGACAATGTAAGTGTTAGGCGCTATATAAGCACTGTAATTATTATTATTATTAACAGTTATGAATCTCAACTTTCTTGTACTGCAATAATTCACTTTTGGGCCAGTCATTATTGAATAACTTCATGGACTCAAACCTCTGTGTGGTCTTGGGCCCTGTTTCATAAAACTTATTTTCAATAACAAATGCAAGAATCATATGACAAACTTGCTCCCAGCCAATTAGATGTGGTGATTTCAGTAGATTATAACACTTATTGTAACTTGTTATTGTTTACAAGTTTTATGAAACAGGGCCCTGAACCACTCATGAAATTTTCATGCATTTTCATGCATGCAAAAGTGTCTGACTTTACACGTTTATAAAAATAACATTCAAAGAAATCTGACAAACCACTCCTTTGAGGGTTTAAAAAATATAGTTAATGGGAAATTGAAGTTTCTTTTTTAGGATATTTTATCACTATATCTTAAAATAGTAGAATACAAATGAGAAACACAAATGTATAGGATTAAAAGGATTCATCTAATTTCACAAGAAGGATTATAAATGATATTAAGTAAAATTATAGGAATATTTTGTGTCATCTGGAGGGTATCAAATTTTCTCCTTCGGTTAAAGTTGAATCTGTTGAGACCCTCAGAACTAGTTACTCCAATACAAAATTCAACTTACAGTAAGACACATATATTGCAAAGTGTGGTTCTGTTTGCTATCGGTTTGTCATTGGTCTCTCAAGGTAGGTACAAAACATGCTCACAAATCTACAGAATTTACATTTTTTGAAGGAAAAAATATTATCCAAAGATCAAAATGGTGAGAGCAAACAGTGGCATGAACAGCCTGCCAACTTAAAGTCGATCTTAGTCTTTGTGAAACACTCCCTAGGTGGAAACATTCAATGAGAATGGCCTTACCTGCATGCATAACTGGTGGCAAGGCCGGTTTTCTTGTTGCACATGAAGCATCTCTTACTCGTCTTCTTCTTTGAGCTGATAGCTGGCTTGGTGACCGGAGGCAGGCGATGAGATGGAGATGTTACTACAGGGTGAACAAAGAGAAAGAAGAGTTCAATAATGGTTCGTTTTGATAAGAGGCTCTGTACAGACTAGCAAGTGCATGTGAATAAGAAGAGCTGGATATGTTACTACGCGGTAAACAAATAAATAAAGAATACATGGTTTATACCAACTAGAAATGGCTAAATATGTCAAAACTAGCAGTAAACTGGCAATTTTACCACATGGTGAACAATTACTTACTGAATTGGTAGCACTCAAGTCGATTCTACAACTAATAGTCGTTATTTCCCCACTTAAAGACATTTTCAAGCCCCCCCTTTTTAGGGAAGTTCTAAATTAGTATTATCTTTCAAATGTCATTGGAATTTAACATTTTCATTTTTGGGGCCTGCAAATTGGACATAGTACCTTTAAATGTTAAAAGGATAAAAATCGTTTATATACCGGTACTCTATTCACAAGTCTTAAATTATCTCAAATTATAAATTCAATCTTTGAATGTATTCTTGTAAGCTTTATGTAATACCCGGTACTTGTTTTAACATCGCTATGTATTCCATGTGCTTCTTATTTTAAACTGAATTTAATTCAGCTATTGGCCTACTATTTTCAGTACTTTAATAAACCATTCAATTTAATTCAATAAATAATTCTTTAAAAATATAAAAATCAATTTATTTGTGAAAGATACTCACATAATCTGCCTTCCTTGCTGCCCGACAACCTCCCTCGTATACTGTGAGCAGACTGTACCATAAAAACACAATAGAAAAACATAAAATGAGTATTCTCATATACAGTGTTTGTGCATTATTCAATGAAATGTAGGGGAGGTAATATGAATACATGACATTTTTTGTAAACATAGAAATGTTAACTGTCATTATAAACTAGAATATCAGGGAATATTTAATTCATAGGTGCATGCACAGATGTCTCTTTAAAGGAAACCTAACCCCAAGAAAAAAGTTATTCTGAGAGATTTATTATATTATTTCCCATTAATCTACAAGATTCCCCACCAACGTGTATGAGTGATGTATAAAGCAAGAATAATGTACAGTTTCTCAGCACGACATGGGCATCGCCATTTTCTTGTAACGTGACGTGTTTCCTTCCCAGACGTGTGTGGTGATCAAGTCTTTCATTCACCTGCTATTATCCTTTGTACTACTATTGCCAGAACGCAAATTGCACAAATAAGTTGGTGCTCTTCTGGGGTGAAGGTTTCTCATATATGAAATAGATTTCTCAACTGCTACAGTTCAGTATTTATAAATGAATCTAGTTACAATTGTTCCCCTGGTATTTATTTTTGACCAAATATAATTTCTATCTTCTCAGTAATGATTTTTCCTCATTGAAAAGTAACGGTTTTGTTATTGATTAAAAAATTCTTTCCAACTAAACCTGGCTGCATGATACATGTACAACTTCTACTGGTACGTCACATTTTCAAGAAAATGGCTGCGCCCATGTCATGCTAAAAGGCAGCACATCATGCCAAGAATATCTTCATTTATATACATGTATCTCTTGTACATTTTTGTAAGGTATATTGTACACCAAAGGGCAGGAATACATCTCATTTTTCAGAATACCTACACTTATTCTTAGGGGTTAGGTTTCCTTTAAAGTGACTGGGTAACATTGTTGAAGGTTGATGACAAAAATTGCTTAATTTTTGTATAAAATGTTACTTACTATATTCCTTTTACTGTACTAACCCTCTGACAGGCAAAAAAATCCTGAAAAATTCTCAAACCACGAAGATATCTATGGTTTTATTTGAAGGCGTCGATGGGAGGCACCCTCTAACAGTGATTAACAGTAAATTCTCCCAACCATTTTTGAATTTTCCCCAACCGTTTTTCCATGAAAAAAAAAGACATAAAACAGGCTATAAAAAAAATCTGTCAACACTTAAATGTCTGGAATGGAATGCAGAGCCATTTTATTGCTTTGTGAGATTTCCATTCACCTTAAATGTAACTAAATTGTTCTATAGATCTAGCTCTAGACCTAGTTGGGAGAATTAATGAATCGATCAGATCAGTTTTTCCCAATTTGTACCATGAATAATGGTCCGTTTTCACTCAAATTTTCAGATTATCTTTAAGTGTACATCTAGCATAGAAGTCACTACCTTAGAACCACTATCTCTCATCTCTCATCTGAACAATGTTACCCAGTCCCTTTAACCATATACGTCTGCTGCCAAGACTTTGTTTCTGTGTACCACAACAGGAAAAACCTCAAAACAACTTCCTTTTTTGTTTTATTTTCATGCATTTTTAGAGCCATGGTTCCTTTGCATTACGTTCGAAACTGAGGTTGCGATTCCTCTAATAAACAAAGCAAGATGAAATTTGTCCCCATTCCCACTTCCCACTCTTCTCTAAACCACACAATGTGCAAAAAAAGTCTTTCATAAAACCAATAAAACTGTTTTCAACCCCTACATCCTATTTGTAGCTTAATTAGAATACCCAAGCAAGTACACAATCACTTGTGTACATGTATGTTTATTATGGCATCATTATTCAGAGTTTGAACAATATGATGTTTAGTCTATTTTTTAAAAGGAAACAACATGTGCCTTGCAAAGCATTTGTAGTGACCTTGCATGAGGGCATGCTAGAAAGGCTACTGGAACAGCCTAACCATGAAATGTGAATATAGACAGAGGATTTAACATTTTGATGCAATTTTTTTTTAAAGTGAACACTCCTACAGTTTACAAAGTATGCGTATACACATGTATGACAATGATAACAAATGGTTACATAAAAAATACATAATTGAAGTGCCAAAACAAAAATCAGTTTGACAATATTTTCATTGTTACTCTTCATTTTGGCTATGATTCCCAGTTGTACAGGGTTAAAAAATTGGAACCTGAAAATCTGCATTTTTAAGATGAGAAACAAGAAGCAAACCACATATACATATTTCCTTTTAGAGATGTAAAATTTGGTACTTTTCCTAAATCCTTATCCTATTTCCTCAAGGTAGAGTTAACTTACAATCAGAGCTTTCCTGGCATCTGGCGTTCTTATCCTGTCTTCACTAATAGCGTTTGTGAGTCCATTGCTGGAACTGAGAGCTTGTGATAGCGTCATGCTACCTGAAGTAACTCGAGAATGTCCGCTGCGCTTCCCCGTATGCGAGCTCTCGCTGTGTCCCGACCTCACAATATTGTTAATCTTGCCTTCCCGATTTGCTTGATTTACGAGTTGGGTCACCATGCGGGCGTCGGCAGTCTTTAGGTTCATGTGTTCTGGGACGCGGCTGGCGTCGGCTGCGACCTGAGCTTCGGCAAGATTGGAGGAGGTGGTCGGCCGGAATTCCTGGATGAAGGAACTCTGCGTGGAAGGGGGGTGTGGGTATGCGTTTGTCCGACTTCGGAAGGAGTGATGCAAATTTGCACCGGTGAGGTTCTCCAGGGCACGTTGCGACGACGGCGGTGGGACGGGGCTATGCCTGCTATCCTTGCTACTACTTAGTCTCAATGTTCGGCTCTTGCTCCGGCTGCTCATGCCGGCCGACATAGTCACTGGGTTCGTTGTAGCACCAATTTGCGTAATGTCTGCTGCCCTCGCTTTGGGCACAATTTCAGGTTTTGTCCGTGTCCTCATGCCTAAACCCTTAGCAGACGATCCAATACGAGGTGTCCTGGTGCTTGGCAATTTCTCATGACTGTCACCAGTAGAAACCATAGCGCCCCCTACAGGTGGTAGTATTGTTGTTCCTACGGGTGGAAGGGGGCTGGTCTTGTTGAGGGATTTGCTTCCTTTCTTAGCTGAGAAGATTCTCCTCTGTCCTGAACTCTTGGGTCGACTACTGCTTAGTGGTCTTGCTGTCTTTGTTGCTTTCTATAAAAATAAAAAAATACATGGTGATAATGAGGCAATAGATCAATTCATCAACACCTCGAGCCAGAAGAACGGTAGATCTGTGTATTCAAGAGTGTATGAGGTTTGGTCTGTCTGTCTCTCAACAGAAAACATAATGCACTAGTTCACTCTGAACATACTATGTTTTCACAAATGTAATAAGTGAACATCAATTAAATGTTTCCGTGAGATTTGCACAATGAAATATCATGTGATTCAAAAGTTCAAAAGTTCATCATTACTATCATAAATTTCCTTTCAACACAAGGTTTATAAATTGTATCATGGGAATACATTGTCCTGACTTCCCGATCGTTTTACATGAATTTCAAACTTTTTCATATTTGAAATATCTTTCTTTAAATTTCCTTTTATCAAAATAAAATCATAGTTGATCTGTAATCCAATGTTGTAAACAGAATATATAGTGGAAAAATTTATAAATTTTCATGAAGTTGGCTCTGAAATCTCAATTTATCTTCTTTCATATTTGAAATATTTTTCCGAATATTTCTTTTTTTCAAAATAAAATCATACCGTAGTTGATCTGTAACCCAATGCTGTAAACATCTAGTGTACTGCAGAAGAAAAAGTATTAATTTTCATAAAGTTGGCTTTGAAATCTCAACTTACCTTTTTGCCAACAGATAAATTTTCCATCTTGGCCCGAAGAAGTTTCATCTTTCCCATGGTGAGATCGTTCTCCTCTGTTGGATATTCCGGTGGCGGGTTCGGGTTTTTCTTCTCCTCATCCTCCTCCTCTCCGACGTTATACACAGAAGCACCACTGGACATATAAAAAGGGAGGGAGAGAGGGGAGAGAGAGAGAGAGAGAGAGAGGGAGAAGGAGAGAGATAGAGAGAGAGAGAGAGAGAGAGAGAGAAAGAGAGGAAAACATGGTGGGGGATTGAGAGATAAAAAGAAATGTTATGTTTGTAGAGTAATTCATTTAATTGCATTCACTGTACCTCTTTAAAGAATCGCCAAATTTTCTGGGTCATCATATTTGGCACATTTTTCCAAGCATTTTGATGCCTTGTTCACCTTTTCCTGACCAGTAATAACGCAATGAGCGTCCGTTTAAGATACATGTACATGTCAGTTCGTGCGAGCTCTTGTAATACATAGCATTTATGGGCAAAAACATGCCTACCGGTATACAAAATCCATTGTAACTCTTAATGGATAAGAACTCCCAATTGTTTTCCATATTTGGATAGATTAGGAGTCGGAGATATGATTTCATGTCTCATTTGACCCTCAATAAACTCATGACGTCATCATAATGACCTCCGCACTCAAAATTTCAATTTGCATAATATGATGTCAGCATATTTTTGGAAAATTGATTTGTATCTCTGTAACGGTAAATATTGATCAATTTTCTTCCAAATTTTGATAATGTTCTAGCTGAGACAATTCTCTACTAATGCTCTTCCAACGATTTTTCATTTTAACAAAAGCATCATACCATATTTTTGTGAATAAAAGAGGCATGTCAATTTTTCACATTTTGCGTGTATTCTCTATGGGACATGCCTTTTTCTCAAAACTGGATTCTACATTCCCGTCTTTTGCGAGCAATATCTCTGTTGTTTTAGCTTCTTTTTCTTTTTTTATTGTCGAGTATGCTGTCGCTGAGAGTATATGCTATCTAAATCACCCCTCATTTTTTTCAATAAGATGTCAGGATCACGCTCATGATCATGTTCATCATTACTATAATGATGATAGTCATCACCATTATCAACATCATCATGATCATCATCATTATCATCATCATCACCATTATCATCATGATCATGATCAGTTCATTTCTCAATACTTTGTTTCATATTTACATCATAAGGCCTACCGGTACTTATTTCGTTATTGTTTTTGCATTAAATTTGATCATGATCATTATGCATCACAATGATAATCATGATCATGATTATGATCATGATAATTTATCAATGTTTCGTTCATCAGTTCAGCTCATTAGTTCAATCTATCAGTTTATCAGTACTTCATTCATCAATTCAAAGCTTATCAGCATTAGTTTACAGGAGGGATTAAACCGCCCTGCAATGGCACTGGACAGATGGTTATCTCATCAACTTAGCTCTCAGTTAATATAAGAAAAAGAGGATCATGGGGGACCAATGGTCACCGATTAGGCATTGTTTAATATAGAGAGGGCGCAAGTAGCTACAAGTAGTGCAGTGGGCCTTTAATACATCATTTTATATTTACATCATTAAATTGGATCATTGAATTGAAGATGAGCATGATCATAAGAATTGAAGACAGACCACCTCCTGTAATTCGTCCTCATGAAGAATTAAATTTCTAGTTTGTGTTTGGGTCTCATGGGCTTGAATAATGAAACATTTTCCAGTGTTCAATCTAAGTGTACCCTTGATCTGAGCCATGCACATGTACATTTTTTATATCAGCATGTTAGCCAATTCATTTTTTTTTTGGCATGTATTATACTGAACTTCACAGTGCATGTATGCATTCGATTCCATTCAATTTTTCTTAATTTCATAAAATCACATGATTAAATTCAAGTTCATTCTTCATTTTGAAAGCATTAAGCAATGTAGCAAACTTCTCTGGCTTTCCTGCTTTGTAATGAATGGGGCGGGGGGGGGGGGGGGGGGG
>BEXV01003911.1:15847-28498 GCA_003118195.1 Hemicentrotus pulcherrimus | reverse complement strand
GCAAATAAAAATCATTCACGAACAATTGTTGGCATGCACGCCGGTGTTGGAAGGATTGCATTCTTCCAACCATCTGTCGACAATGTGTCGTTGTCGGCTAAAATTCAAGACGACATGTCGACAAAGATTTTTTTTCTCGATGACAGCACTAATATTATCATAACTTTATCACAATTATAATTAATAAATGACACATAATTTGTAAAGCTTGGATCCTCTTCTTTCATTTGATGCGACTCAAATGATTTCATGCATGAGTGATTGAAATTAATTTGAAGAAAGGGTACCAAAAAGTCATTTGGCGGACGGTATCTGAATTTCAAAGATAAAATCACATTTCTAGAAAGTTCATTTTGTGCCCTTTCATAAGACACATCAATCAGGAAAAATGAGCTAGAAATAACACAGTTTTGTTTGCTTAAAGTTAGCTTGTATTTACATAATTTTATTAATCAAATTTGTTTTCACTGGCTGCCTGCCGTAGCAACAAACTGATTGACAAAAGACTTTACTCCGTCTCGATAACAATTATACTACGTAATACCATTTCGGGTTTACGTTAAATGAGACTCCGTCAGTGCGCATGTGAGTAATTCGTCAGTTGCGTGTTTTTTGAGCGAAAGGACACCTTTCTAGTTCCAGAAATCAGACATAAATATCCCCGCAATCCCCGAATTTCGAAGGTGAAAAACGTTATTAGTTTCATCTTTGACAATTACTGATAACTTTGAGACGCTTATTTTTATAACTCGCGCCCTTCTGAAGTGATATTTTAACGATAGAATTGTATTGTCTCAAATGAATAGCAGCACCGCTGCGTGTCCTCCGTCCGCGCATCCACCCCAAGAAAAGAAGAAGTTACCCAACTCCAGTGGCTGGCAAAGTCGGCAGGAGTGGGCCAGGGAAAGATAAAAGTAAAACAAAGTCGGACTCGGAGCCAAAGGCAATGAGCGAGACAAGGGAATCAGAAAGTGATTTCGTTTCATTTCGACAAGATATTGTGGACACCTATTAAAATTGGAACGATACAGACAAGATTAGCATGGCCGGCTCAAAAGAGCTCCATGCACAATGATGACACGCACAAACGAATCACAGTCGATGTTGTATTAATAACCGCCAATTTAATCAAGTAATGAAACTTGATTAAATTGGCGGTTATTAATACAACATCGACTGTGATTCGTCGCAGTTTTCTTCGTTTTACACCATAAACAACTTTTTCGCAGTTCGCCACAGCTTGCGATTGAGTTTTTATTTATTTTTACTCCTACCTTTGGGAGTTACTCCGTCATTTTCCGACTTTGAAAGTGTATTTTTCACCGGCGGAGAATATGACATGAGTGCAGCAGGCGAGACATCGGCATAGCCAGACGCACGCCATAGCTCCGGCCGCGGGCACGGGAGTAATGTAGCTGCCGTTGGTGGTACTGGTACACTGCAAGTGATCGAACCACAAACTTTTCGAAGCTCGTCGGGCTCAATTTAAAGTTTTATTTTTAGCAAGAACTAACCCAAAATGGGCTCAATCAAATCTGACAAAAGGAAATCTAAGGTGACAAAGTAATCACCACTGCCTCAAAAGGCAGTTAACCCGATTTTGGGGATAGACTGGTCAGACTCGATCTTGATCTAACTGTCTTAAGCTCTTGTGGGCAAAATCATGGAAAGTCTCCCTCAGACCATGTACAATATTTATCACGGCGCAGCCAGGTACTTGGCGCTCTTTTCAGAGCCTAGCTTTTGACTTACCGTAATTAACGTTATATAAACCGCCCTCGTGTATAAACCGCACCCCCGATTATGACCTATTAAAAAAAAAAAAAAAAAAAAAAATTGACGACGGCGGGATTCAAACTCTTGCGGGCAGCTATTGAATGGGACCCCGAAACCAGCGCCTTAGACCGCGCGGCCATCCCGCACCGACGCCATAACCTGCAGTTTTCTGTAATGTATACATTGAAATAGATTGACAACGGCGACTTTGAGTACTGGATGCTTCGCCGCAGGTCCGATAAACGGCCCCTTATTTCACTTTGGCACGAACTTAATCAAGATCTATCGGCAGATGTTCTTTTTGGAAGATTATTTGCGTCTTCATGTCAACAATGCAAGATAAAATTGTCGGTAGAATGTGTGGGAAATGTCCTGTACCATAGTGGTATAGTTATTGAACAATTTTAGTACCATGTGTTCAAATTCGTGCTGGTTTTTACTTACTTTTTGTTTTGTTTTTGGGTGCAACGTGTATAAACCGCACCCCCGACTTTGACATTTTTTCGGCGGCAAAAAGGTGCGGTTTATACACCGTTAATTACGGTAATGGATACCTCAGACTTCGATGAACCTCTTGTCGGTCAAGCCTTAGTTTAAGGTTTATGATCATTGTGAGGATTTTTCTGAACATGAAATTAAAGGAGGTAGAAATAGAGCTAGTTGTACCTAAGCTCGTAGCTAAATTCGCTCAATCTAGTGAGATTGGAGAACCAGTTAATAACGATTTGGTCAGTTGAGCAACCTACTTTAATGAGTACTTAATCTCACACCAGTTGGAGGGGAAAACCCTAAATGAGATTGAGGAAAATAAAATCCTGTACCAAAAGTAGACCTCATTTTGCAGAGGGTACAGCTCTCCCTCATTAGTGGCTTTCGTGCGTTCACTACTTCACTTGATGCGTCTGATGACGTTATCCCCATTTGACAGCAGGATGCTTTGGCTCTGTTGGGCAATGCAAATTATTAAAAACTTTAACTCCTTCGCAAGCATGTGATCAGAAGACATGAACGCTTGCTTCACGCACCTCTGCTAACCCACATCGATGGTTGGGAAACAGTTATTTGGTGATCGATTTTCAAAGTTAGTGAAAAATTTGCAGGAACATCTGAAGGGAATAGCAGGGGTGATGAGGCCGCAAAGTATGTTCAGCTCTAGTCAGCTCAGCCTTAAATATCACCCCTACGCCAAATGTCAAGTCCAAGTACTATGACGCAGGATGGACGCTGTCCTCCAGACATCAATTTTCCAGCTGATCAAACCCCAAGGCTGCAGTTAAGCCTTTTTAGGCATTCCAGCCCCATCAGGCAGGGGCAGACACTCCTCCAGCAGGACAGACATCAAAGCAGTGCCCCGCCTCAGCTGGGAGCAAAACGACAATTCTACAAGAAGAATAAGGCAGCACCAGCCTCGAAGAGGTAGGTCAGATTCTCACTCTAAAATGTCACGTTTTAACCTTGTTGGAGGTCGATTGAACCAATTCTATGATTATTGGTGCAATTTTACATCAGATTCTTTAATTTGGCTGCGATGCAAGGGTACTTGAATTTGACCCACAGTTCATGCCGCCCAAAATATCTAAGCCTTATTTTCAATACAAGGCCAATGAAACAGTACAAGCTGCTTTTAGCAATGAAATTGCGAAGCTTTTTGGATAAGAATGTCATTGAAATGAGCATTCATGAAGAAGGCTAATTTATTTTAAACATTTTCACTCGCCCCATGAAGAAATGGTGGGCTTGGTCTGATTTTGAACCTCTCAGAGTCAGACCTTAACATAAACCTTCAGTATCACCATTTCAAGATGGATGACATTTATGTAGCTACTAGCTATTTCTTTTTTCTTCAAATTGTTACCTTGCTTCAGTCGATCGACCTCCAAGATGCATATTTTTCTGTGCCCATTTTCCAAGCCACACAAAAATATTTGAAGTTTGTGTGGAAAGGGCAACTGTTTCAGTTTTTAGGCCCTACCTAATGGCTTTAGCACGGCCCCTAGACTGTTTACCATATTTATTATTGGAAAAAAAAAAAAAAAATATATAGTGCGAGTGGTTGAGGCGTTGCCCGCTGCTAATGCTACGGCTGTCACTGGCAGCTCATGCCAGTTTTCGTCCTGCGGCTCCACCGGGGCTACCGGTGGGGAAGACTATGTGCAACGGCCTCCGTTCGACCACGGGAATGACATACCGCCCACCGGGCTCATGGATTTTACGGTCCACCCGCGGATGCTACCGAAGCGGGCGCTGTCTCGGAGGACACAGACGTGCCTCAACCTGATAACTTTGTCATTCTCTCGATCCCTGCAAAATTTGCAATGGTGTCGGATATCGGAGATCCTATTTAGGAGGAGATAGCTCAATCTACTTCATATCTCATAACACACCAATTGGAGGGGAAAGTTCTTAATGAAGTCTCTGCTAAATACCCAGCTCCGAGCAATTGTCAGATTATAGAGGCACCAAAGGTGAATCCTGCGATATGGGACAATCTACCTCCGATGACAAAAAGCCATGACTTGAAGTTACAGCGAGTTCAAAAATCACTCACTCATGGCATCAATGCATTTGCCCGCTCCGTTTCTACGGGCGGTATAACTGATACACAGCAAGATGCTTTGGCGTTGATTTGAAACGCTAACTTTGAACTGAACTGCCTACGAAAAGAGCTAATAAAACCAGACTTGAATGCAAGGTTTACGCATCTGTGCAAACCTTCTCTGCCAGCTACTAGACTTTTGTTTGGTGATGATCTTGGGAAGCAGGTGAAGGATCTCAAAGATCAGCAACTGGAAGCTGCCGGTGTGATGAGGGAAAAATTCAAACACCGCTTTGCTTCCCATCCCTACCTGGGACGTGGCTACAATGCACCGGGGCACCGCTGGGGCTCACAGAGCCAATCCCACGGGAATATAGCAGGCCAATGTCAGGATCACAGGGTGGCCCTTTTTTAGGGTACAGACAGAACAGGAGGAACTGACTGCCTTCGTACACTCAGTCTCAGGCTCCGAAACCAGCCACAAATGCAAGCGCCAGGTACCCAGAGGGGTCCCACGGGCCAGCAGAGTAGAAAGTAGAACTCCCAAGACCAAGTCATGACAAGGTCATAAATCAAACTCTAATCACATTTTTAGCAAATAATTTGACTAATGCTAGTACTAGTACATGTAGTAGTGTTCCCCAAGTGGACGGCCGACTGAGATATTTTAGGAAAATTGGCAAGAGCTAACAACAGACCCTATTGTTATTAGGGCTGTCACTGGATATACAAGATCGAGTTTGATGTAGAAAAATTAAAGACTTGCATGAATTAAAGGCTAAACGCTATATAAACGGAGCGTCCCGGACGCTTAAGATCATTTAAGAAGAAATTACTAGCCTCCATTGTAAAAATGTTATTGAGCCCTGTGAACAAACATGAAGAGAGTGAATTCATTTCTAATATTTTACGACGCCAAAAAAGAATGGAGGTGTATGTCTTATCCTCAATCTTTGTACAGTCAAACCTGCTTTAGTGACCACCTGTCTACAAAGACCACCTGTCTACAAAGGCCACATTTGTTGTTTCCCTTGAAAATAGTTTCTCATTGAATCATGTACTAAAGGAACCTGTCTATAAAGACCACCTGTCTACAAAGGCCACTTTTTGTGTTTCCCTTGGGTGGTCGCTATAGACAGGTTTGACTGTATCAGTATCTTAAGATGGATAATATCCATACTGTCTGTGCTGGATCTCAATGTATCCCCTGACAATTTTCTAGCCTCGGTTGACCTCAGAGATGCATATTATACAGTACCGATCGATCCACCAAGAGGTTGGGAAATGCCTCAAAATTATTGCAATGGTTAATGTTGGCAATTCAAAGCACTGCCCAATGGTCTCAGTACAGCACCAAGGCTATTCACAAAATTTCTTAAGCCAGTTTTTTCTAAGCTCCGACAAGCTGGTCACATTGTGGTAGGATATTTGGATGACATAATCCTCATTGCAGAAAATGAAGAAAAGCTCAAATCAGCTGTTAAGGCTACCACTGGCATCCTTGCATAACTCAGGTTCATTTTTCACTCAATAATGTATATTATTGTGTTGAGCACTGGATCGGATGGCCTACTGAGCTTCGAAATCTCATTTAACGTAATCCCGAAATGGTATTACGTAGTATAATTGAAAGATTAAACGAGAACTCGTTTGAGATTTAATCTCAATTATATAAGTAATAAAAATGAGGGTTTACGTCCCTCCCTTACCCTCCCTAGTGCTGGGTATTGTTTTTAATTACAGTTCTCGTTATCTTTCTGCTTGGTTCAGCAGGCACATCCTCGGCTATCTACAAATATTGCTGATTAGCGCATGCGCACTGATGGGGTCTCATTTAACGTAAACCCTCATTTTTATTACTTATATAATTGAGATTAAATCTCAAACGTGTTCTTGTTTAATCTTTCAATCAACCATGCATGATACTGTCTGCCAAATTACTTTTTGGTACCCTTTCTTCAAATTGATTTTAATCACTTATGCATGAAATACACATCATATGAGTTGCATCAAATGAAAAAGGAGGATCTAAGCTTTACAAATATGTGTCATTTATTAATTATCATTGTGATTAAAGTATGATAAAACATTGATAATTCTCGGTTTGGTTTTTTCTGGGACGCACTGTACACTGTAAGGACCACAGGATTTCAGAAAAAAATACCATCTCCCTAAGACCCCAAATTGCGATAATTATACCGTTGTTGTTTATTTAAAATTTAGTTTGGCATTGCAGTCAGACATGACTTTTATGCCAGCTAAAATAGCGGTATTTAAAAAAATATATTCATATTTTTTATTTTTCATATATTTGGAATTCGGAATTAAATTGTATGGTACACTCTTTAATGGAAGCCATGACTCAAGAGTAATATTTAGATATTTTGTGTAAGAGAAAACAAAAAAAGGAACATGCAGTCGTAAAAGGGTGACACCAACGTGTACATCAAAACAGTAGGTATACATTGGGGGGTGCATTTGTTACATCCTTATGTACTGATTAATATCAAATAATGTTGTTAGTCTTTGCCAACTATTTCAACAACAAAAAAGTTCAATGCCGTGATATAGACAATATATTAGGTAAGAGACCTACCATAGAGATAAATAGTGCAGTTTCTATGAACGGGTTTCCAGCTCTCATGAGCTGTTTCCCCTTTTCTAAGATATAACCACATTTTAACTAGTATTATCGAATTTGTTGATCTTGGTACTATACTGATAAAGAATTGATATAAGTTATAAATATTCCCCAAGCATAAAATGATAAAGTATCTATATACAGAATATCAGTTTTCAAAAGCTTTTCCTCTTCATTATCTTGATATAAACCAGTAGTATCTATTCAGTTGATATTACTATTATATCGATATAGAAATATAAATAAGTAGGAAATGTACCCAAATCACAATACAGAGAAGTACCTCCGAAAAGAATGCCAACTCTCATCCGTCTTGAAAGCAGGAATTACGATTGATATGTTATTACAGTATTACATTGATATCAAAATATAATTGAAGAAATATTAGGGAAGAGGCCTCCCAAAGGCAATTTAGTTAAGATTTAGTTAAGAAGGAGGAATAACTTTTGAGAGCGGACACTCTTTCCAAGGGACCTCCTTTATGTTTTTTGTTTTTCTAGTTTTTTCTTTGTACAATAAAACTAGAAAAACAAAAAACATAAAGGAGGTCCCTTGGAAAGAGTGTCCGCTCTCAAAAGTTATTCCTCCTTCTTAACTAAATTGTACCCTGTTGAAGAACTGTAATATAGAATTAAGATAATATTAATATTTTATTGGTATAGAAATACAATAGGTAAGCTTAGAATAATTAAGTATCTACATACATGTATAGACAACCAGCTCTCATAAGCTATTCCTTGTTTTTATCAAAATGTTAACCAGCAATATTTGTTTAGGTGATATTATTACTATACTGGTAATCAAATACTTATATGTAGGAAATATACCTGAAACGTATAACAACGAAGTACCTCTGAATAGTATGACAGCTCTCGTGAGCTAATTAGATCCATGTTGAAAGCAGTAATATTGGTTAAAATGATGTTACTACAGTATTATATTGATATTAGAATATATTTTAAAAATATAATAGAGAAGAAGCCTACCAAAGGCAACAATTAATAGGGTACCTATGAAATGAATGCCATTTTAAAATGAGTTAATTCACCTTTTAAACTAAATTGTATTATGTTGAAAAATTAATATCGTTTTAGATGATATTATATTATTAATGTTAATTTGATATATAAAGGGGCGAAGAAAAAAAAAATATACATATATGCAATAGGCAAGAAAAAAATTAAATAAATTAAATAAAAATTGTGATTTTTTTATAAATTTTCTCTCATTATGAGGCATACATGTATACATGTACATGTATATGTTGCTTTTATAACAAGGATAAATTGTGCACACTTTCACTAGTATATATGTTTTTCTTTTCTTGCTGTCCAGCTCTAAGTATGGGAGCAGATAACTTCATCAAGTGCCCCAAAGAATCGTTATTGTGGGACAACAGGAAGTATGCCATCATAGAAGAGATTCTGACTTATGACCCTGATGTGGTTTGCCTACAAGAAGTGGATCACTACGAGGACTTCTTTCTTCCCGTTCTTAAGCAAGTAGGATACTCAGGGGCCTTTAACCCCAAACCAGACTCACCTTGCTTAGACTGTTTGGATAACAATGGTCCAGACGGATGTGTTGTCTTTTTCAAGACGGACTGTTTCAAGCTTGTGAAAAGTGAGCTTCCAAATCTGGAAGTGGACTATAATGGTAGGAAGTTTGTGTCCAATCAGGTAGCGGTGATGCACCATTTGAAATGTGTATCGGAAGAGCTTCTGGATGAGGAGTTCTGCATAGCGACCACTCACCTGAAGGCCAAGCATGGTTATGAGACTATGCGGGCCCAGCAGGGGCAGCATCTCATCGAGGTCCTCAAGAAGTGCTCCAAGAATCTACCTCTCATCGTCGGCGGTGACTTTAATGCAGAACCCACTGAAGATGTCTACAGCGTGTATGAGACCAGCGATCTTAACCTAGCCAGCGCCTACAAGAAACTAAGTGAGGATGGAATGCAGGAGCCGCCTTATACAACCTGGAAGATCCGTCCAAGGAGAGAAGAATGCCACACTATAGACTACATGTGGTACACGCAAGAGCACCTAGAGCCGGTGGCGCTCTTGAGGTTTCCTGGAGAGGAGGAAATTGGTTCTGAGAGATTGCCGTCCTGGAGTTATCCATCCGATCATCTGTCGTTGGTGTGTGACTTTGTTTTCAAGGGGACTTGAGTATGTCTGTGTGCAATGATGTAACTAAAACCCATCCATCCCACCAAAGTTTAAATTACCTGTGCTTTTTGTTGTTGTTAATGTTTGCTGTAGAAAGCACCCAAAATCATTCCTCACCATCGTGCCAATCACAGATGTTGATTGTTTGTATATTTTCATAAAAATGTAATTTATCAAAGAAGTTTTATTGGATGAGAGATTCCAACTGCACTGCCTTGAATACTAATTGCAATGGCTGCTTAATAGTTGCATAGTAATGACTAAGTGCTTCAGATATTTATGTAATGTATATATGCAACAGTATTTATACAACCATTCTTCTTGTGAAGTGAAACCTGCTTCTTACTGTATAGTAAACATACATGTGTTGTAGAGCACATTTTGTGCATTCATTCATATGTCATTATGTATGATGGAAATATAGTTCTTGCAATGTCCTTTTGTATACTTATGCCCAACAATATTTATGTAGTAAATGGAATGTATAAAAGCAGTGCATTTACCTTGTAAAATTCAACAAATATTAATAATACCGTTTTAAATTTTACCTGACACCTAATAAAGCAATTATCAATTGTACGCACATTTAGTAGATTACTGGTAGTAACAGCGTACATAAGGCATAAAGTCAATTAGACTTTACTTTACAGTTACCTGTAACAGAATTAGTTCTCTAGATGTTACTCTACTTAGTGTGTACTGTACACTGTGCACATTGTAATTGCAATATGTCACTACTTGATTCAAGCATTGTTTTATTGGTGCTCTTTTGGGACTTGGGATAGAGATTTGTTTATGCTTTGTGCTTAAATGGTTTGATTGTTTTGAGAAATACATTTTTTGTGTGTCGTTGACCAGTTTTATGTTTGTTTATTTTGAAAGCAGGAAAGAAAGATACATAACTGTAGCTTATTGAATGCTAAAACAAAGATAATTCAAGGTTTGAAATTCTTTGGAAATGCATGGTAAATATTCAACAATGATTCCCCAACATTCATAATGTGTTATTCTGTGTTGTGTGAAATACAGGGCTTATTAATAAACAGTTTACCCAACTTTGGTAGCTCCTAATTGAAAAGTTGTAACCAATATGACTGTGGAATTGCTTTCATGATGAAGAATAACTTATTTTCTGTCCAATGATACCCTATTTATGCCACGTGTGAATGAGCACCAGGGTCTTTAAAAGACTAAAAGTGTTGTCAAAATCGCCTTATTTCAAGTTTGGGCCTAAGAAACCAATGTTTTTCAATCTTTTTAAAAGGTTAAATTGTGCCTCATGCTTCAGTGCTTCATTGTTTAAATGATGCAATGATACTAGGCTAACATTGAATCTTCAGTGCTTCATTGTAGGATAATCTTTAATTATTTTGAACAGCCTACTAACTTCTTGCTTCATGATATCTAAGTTTTCTGTGCTCACTTGTCCACTGCACCATTTCACATACGTAAGGAGCATAAGGTGTTTATCTTGAATAGCGAGGTTACTAAACCAAAATGCATGAAAGAACATTTATTATGATAAACATTTAAATAAATGACGAAGCAGACTTTCATCCAAAAAAGATAACATCCAAGATAAATTGTATTCATTTTGTATCACTCAATAAGATGGTTACATTGAACAAGGGATGTGAAATTGCGAATGAAGGCAAGATTGATGAAGGGAATGTCATAGATTTTGCTTGTAATAAGAATTTCTTTGAGTTTGAATTGATCTTAGCACTTTTTTCTTCAACTGCCTAATAGTCAATGTAAATAAAGGAGCAATTGTTTTGGAATGAGATGACACACACATAATGGCTTTTGGCCCACATCCATTGCTTCAGCCCAAACTTGGTTCAAGAGGATTTTGACAATACTTTTTGAAAATCCTGCTGTTCAGTCATCCTTGGCAGCACAATTTTGAAAATGGTATCATTTGACCGTTTAGACGGGACATTAGTTCTTCTTTACAGTAACATATGCTTAAAGGTCACACATGTTATAGCTTTTTGATTAGAAGCTACCAAAGTTGTGTTTTTTAAAATCGCATTGTGTAACATGGTTCTTATTCAATTTGGGTGCGGATGTAAATAATGTTTGTGATACAATTCTGTATTCTCTAGTACATACATGAATGTTTATTGTTTTTAGAGGAAGCTCATATATGTCAGTAAGTGGAAATTCATTTTGCTGCTTCACTTTGCCTCATCATTAATGACTGTCTTTCTTTATTGAATCTTAAAGAAATTCTTCTTTAATTCAAATTGTATATGGGAACCAAATATTTGATTTATTTGTGTGATACATGTATGTGCATAGAGCATGGAAAGATGCTGTGGGTGTTTATCCTGTACAATCGTCATTTCCTAATTTCCTACATTAACTTGTCAGGCTATCTTCGTGATAGTTTCAATTGAAAATGTAAACTAAGAGGTTTATTGGTACATTACATTTTAAATTTCAAATAATCTTAAACTTTCTATAATTGTTATTTTCATGCCTTGACTGGTAAGTAAATGTTAGAAGAAGGATAT
Organism: Hemicentrotus pulcherrimus; assembly: GCA_003118195.1. Classification (NCBI taxonomy): domain Eukaryota; kingdom Metazoa; phylum Echinodermata; class Echinoidea; order Camarodonta; family Strongylocentrotidae; genus Hemicentrotus; species Hemicentrotus pulcherrimus. The sequence continues at coordinate 16,855 of BEXV01003911.1, read as the reverse complement.
ATACAAAACAAATGAAAGTAGAAACTTTTTTTTTTCTTACCCAAGGGGAGGGGGTTGGTTGAGAAAAGAAAACTTTTTTTTTAGTGCTCAATATCACCCTGAGATTGTTTTTTTATACGTATATTCTTTAATGGCTTACCATACTTCGATTTCAGCAAATTATTGCTGATGTTTTTTTTAAACAGGCATCATGATTATGAAAAATTTAGTTTGTGTACATTTTTGATCCATTTCATGGAGACTCTTGACCATTGATTGGACCCATTAGAAGAATGTGTTGGTGCAAAATTGCATGAGCACAAAACGATCGATGAGTGCTTGGTGAGTTACCACTGAGCTTCTCCCTGAAGACAGACCATGGTTGGCATTCATAATAAGATCCATATGTACATACGTGGAGCATGAATATTGAGCATGAAAATGAACTCCCCTTTCTTAATATTCTTCTTAGAGAAAAGTCTTGGCAAAAATGTGTACAGGTAATCTATAAAATCATTAGGGGCTGAAAATATTGCTCCAAGAGTACCGGTAAGTGAATATTCTTAAGAGTTTGTCTAATAAAAATGGTTAAATAGCTCATTGTATTCTAGTACAATGGAGATATCTCAGATAAGTAAAAGTTTTACCCTATATTTCAGCATACTTCTGAGGATGGTTAAATATCTTGCTGGGCTGTGCACTATCAGTTAGCCTATATCCACAAAAGCTACGCATGCTTGTATACCAAAGATCTAAAATTTACCAATATGCATGAATGCCATAGCACTGCTTATAAATTATGAATGAACTTTTGCCAAGAAGTTATTTCTTTGTCCTTAGATTTAAGATTTTGTGACAGACATTGATGTATCATCGGCATATTGTTAGATGAGACAAAACTTGTTTATGAGTGCAATGTTAAAGGTATCACAAAGTTTTGGTATGGGGTCATGAATTTGGTTTAAATGAACATATTAGAAGCATATGCGATCCTACAATATGCAGTGATCGTTGTCGCGGTTGAAATCA
>BEXV01003911.1:0-11758 GCA_003118195.1 Hemicentrotus pulcherrimus | reverse complement strand
CCCCCTCAGCAACCAGTGAAAGCTACTGTTGTTTTGTGTGAAATTTATTTGTTCATAACCTGCCTTCAAGAACCCCTCTGCCCGTCTCCCTTGGGTGGTCTTCATGTTCAGGTTTGGATGCAATACCAACTAAATATTCACCAACAGTGTTACACAGGGAAAATAGAATCAATACAACCTAATCTTCGATGTTTTCATTTTAATTACATAACAAATATCATTTTAACACTGTACATTTTTTTTTACACAATTCATTGCCTCGCCTTGAATTACATGTACACCATGTACACCATGAGTGAACGAAGAAAGGAATGTGGACAAGCCTTAATTTCAAAGAGCTCAAATCCCTGGTGCCATACTCTATATCCCATAATACATAAATTAATTTTCATTGATATTCTGGCGAGTTCAGTCGATGGAAACATGGAACTACACATTCTTTGAAGACCAAAACTGGCTAAATTACTGAATACCAATGCATACTCACATTCAATGTATCTTGAACATTTTGGTAATCAAAATGAATGAATGAAAGAATCATTGTAAATTGAAAGCATGCAGTAAACTGGGGTGTTCTGACAAACAAATCGTCAATCAACATGGGATAGTTTACTGAAAATACAAACTAATGAGTGCCAACACATATACACACATGGGACTACATGTACGTGCTATTTCAGTAGGCCTTATCACTTCATCAACTAAACATGTACACCTTTAACAAATTGATCTGGCATATCTTGCTTATTTGTACGGTAGTTGAATTAGTGTTATGTTATTTTTTAAAGACAATTCCCATAACATCTCTAAATTTAAGGGCGAACATTTTAAAGGCCTAGAATGCATGAGACCATACATTGTACATTCAATTTCAACATGAAATCTTGGTTCTGACCATATGAAAATGGTTATCTACACACATTTCAATAATATAATCTAGTATGCCAGTTGGGGACACTGATTTAATCAAACACATTTTTTTTTAAATGAATCAATATAAGTGAAGTTCACAAAACTAGGGACTGCTCTAATTTTAGGCTTAGGCATTTTATGTATGAATGTCACGATGCAAGGAACAAGTTACAGAGAGTTATGGGTACTAGGCTTTTTTTTCAAAATGTATTTCACTGTATGATACTGAAAAGTCTAGTCTCTAGAATCTTAGAAGGTACATGTATGTGTGTATAAAGCTGCATTCATTAATGAGCTTGATGGATGAGCTTGATGGCAGTGAATAGGGAATAAAATAGTAATTTCCTGTATAGAGTAACATAAAGAGCAACCAATCAGATACCTGGTAATTACATTTTATTTGAAGAGATTAAATTGATGGGCTATATTCCTTTTTATTAATGAAAGAAACATGCTCCAAACTTGCAGCGTAAAAGACTTTTTGTTGCATTTCAAGTATCATTTATTGTTTTCCTATTTGAAAATGGATTTAATTTTTTAAAATTTTTTTAATTTTTTTTTTTAAAGACAGTGGAAAGTACTCTACATGTACATTGAACAAATTCTTTTGGGAAAAATATTGTCAAAATACATCACCCAGCAAATGGGATATAGTAATTAACTCCAGTGAAAAGCTGCCAGAAATATATATGTAAAACACTAACCCATGTGTTGAGGATGAAAGAAAAATATGTAGCAAAACATAAAAATAATATTTACACAAATTTACAAGAGGAACGAGTTGCATAAAATATCATCATTTGAAAGTGGTCATGAAATATTTACAACAAAGATTAATGAGTTCATAGCCCTGGTTCATACAATGAATATCAGTAAACTCAAAAGTCTTTAATAATTTTTACCAAAAAGCTTAGGGTAATACCTATCAAAATCCTAAGACGTTCTTTTTTATGTAAGGGCAGGTCCCTTTGAATTTCTACAAAATAAAGGATTTTCTCCAAAAGTATGTACATACAAGTTCAGTTCATATCTATAAGTCATAATGATGGCTGAGCTACCAATGTCCTAATGATTCCCTTCGTACAAGCATTGTATAGAACTGTTAATTTCTTGAAGTTAAAATATCTTGCACAAAAAGACAATAAAAAAGATTACATTTTATGTGTTAAACATTAAAAAAGGAAAACAAGTAAAACCTTGTCTGAGGTACAACTGAAACGTTCAGTTCTTTTGGCAAGAAACTGGTTTGTCTTATTTCCAATTGATCTACTAATGCCCAGCTAATAACTATTTTCAAACAACAAGAACGTCAAAAAGCTATTAAAATGTATGTGCATTGCAATTACCATCTACATATATATTAGTTCAAGGGGTTTGATCAAATAAACTAATCAAATGCAAATTACATGAAACATATTCAGCAGTTTAAGGTAGATTCCAAATATTTGATAGGAAAAAATAAATACTATGAATAATTTGAAAGTAAATTTTGTATTCATCCGATTTTCCTTTTTAGGTCAAAGGAAGAGCTTAAGAACAACATATTTTTCAATGTAAAAACGAATCTGTATGAATTTTATCAAGAATTAACAGTTTTAAAAGGTAATATTGTATAATGAAAGCTATAGTGCATTAAATACATGTAAAATAATCAATTGACACTCCCCTGCTATTGATCAGCAAAGGAGAATAAGAGAGAGACATGGAGCATTCTATGTAAAGTCATATATTTTCAAGGTTTTGCAAGTAGGGAAAATAAAGTGGCAATAAATAGCTTTAAAAACATGGACATTTAATATTCAAACGTGGTAAGCTTGAACAGACATTGTACTTGTCCTGGCAGATATACAATCTCAGGCTGTATACAAAGGTATAATGTGTTGGGACATCCTTATCAGATGAAACAATTGTACTCACAATTTGAAGGTCGAACAGCTGACCTTTAAATCTAAAGATAAAGCACCTTAATAATAACATTTTAAAGAATTCAGTTCAGAATATTAGAATATAAACTTTCGTCATTGGTTAACAAATATACTCCCGATTGCTATCAAATCTCCCTGACCTTGACCCAAGTTATTTGCACTTTTAAAGGTACATACGTGTATACACAATTCTTAACTGATAGTGATACACATACAAAATAAACACAACTAAAATCTTGTTTAGAAATTGCAAAACATTTATTGAAAAAATCTTATATACACAATAGAAAATCCTATCGTTTTGCAATCTGTTATATTATTGTTCTGCAGGGTCTTTAAAAACTTTAAACAAATATAAAAAGTTTTTCTTTTCTTGTATGTCAAGATAGCAAAGGTCAACAAAGGTGAAAAATCAGAAACACATGTCAAATAAGGTCTGTTTATAGGGTGAAGTCCGAGGTAACAATTAATTATTATGATTGCTCTCCCCAAAGCTATTTTTGTTGATCCCAAAGCTATTTTTGTTTATACCAAAATGGCACCCCAGAAACTTTCCATGTTCTCTCATATATATCATCTGCTGATAGCGAAGGTTAACTTGTATCCTTCAGAGCTATCTGGCTCCTACCAGACCACATCATGAATTCCTTAACAACCAGTAGTTGTGGGAGACAATACATTCTTAAACAAGCAGACAATTGCGTTAAAAGTACAATACTATAGGACTCAACATACACTTCACAGATGTAGCCTTTATTTTTGCGACAAAAAGGGAGAATATTCTTAAAATGATTTGGATCAAGGTGTGGCAAATAAACTGACATATCTGGTCATATTTATGCAAAGGTGCAAACTCTATGCATGCCTACTTTCAATCTTACTTACACACATGATATATTGTACCCCTACTAATTCTTAAGTCATAATTAGTCCACAGGCAGCCACAAGGGATGGATGGAAATGTAAAGTGTCATCTTCAGGTATTACCATTTTTGCAATTTTAGGCTATCAACGGATGAAATTTTGTACAGGAATTGAGGTGATGAATTAATGTGTTTCCAAATTTTAAAAAATAAATCAAAATGCTTTTTCAAGAAGCTCTCACAACATAAGATAAACCATTTCTATGTTAAAGACCAGTTATGGTCATGCGATTGCATTGTGAAAGAAACGTTGTGGGATCGATCAGAAAAGGTTGATCATCTAGCATATATAAGTATTTGTGTACTGCAAGGTTCTGGAATCATCAAAATGATAAGAAATTTAGCTCAGTCTTGGTAAAGTTACAAGCACTGTACACAGAAAAATGTATATAGGACTATCGGCACACGTGCGCGACACTTGCATTATATCTATCAGGTCTAAAAAGATATAATAATTTACCAAATATATCAATTAGTCAGCAAAATTTGTATGATCACGTATTGGTCAAAACATATTCTTTCACATTATTGGTAATAAGAGCTTTCATTTCATTTTTGAGAGTGGGGCGTTTCCAAAACTGGTCTGTACCTTTAATGGGAAAATAAGTTTTTCCTTATCTAGATCCACATTTACTGATATTTTAGGACTTCAAGACAAGAAATCACTATCTTGCCATTGCCATTCATATGTCATCACTCAGTGGTGCATTAACGATATAATGCTATCGTTGCACCTTGTACCTTAGTTTTTGTTCTTTATGTGAAATTACTTAATGAACATCTATAACAAAATATCTAAAAAAGAAAGTTTAGAAGAATACAATCCCACATGGGGATTCAAATTTTCAAATTTTCCATTCCACATGGACACATTCTCTGAACATTGAAAGTGATGTCAGTTCAAGCATGTTGGAAAGAGGTACATAAAAATCACTTCCCATGATTCTCCATGCTTTTTCTTGCTTCCTTTGACTATTGCTCCATACTTTCTCCTTTCTCATGTGGCAGCAACAACTAAGTCCCAGTCGCTTTCAAATCCAACAATCCATTCTCAAGTACTTGGTCTCTCGCTTCTCCTACTTTTGATGCATGAATTTGGTATGGAATATGCGGTTTGATTAAACACATCAAAATAAAGTATCTCTTAATATATCTATTTATTTATATATAATCTGGAATCTCTGTAAAATGTTTTAACCAGTCACAAGGCTGATATTTGGAAGATTGTCTTTATGCTGAAGTCCAAAATACCTCAACTGCAGTCGATTTCACGGATATTCTTTGGTATCTCACAGAATTTGTATACCAGCCTCTGTCCGTCGACCTTAGAAAGGATCCCTCTTTGATAGTAGTACCTACCAAGAAACAAAAGGTAAGGAAATCAAAAGATTTGTTTAGAGTAGATATATTATACATCCACCTTCAACCTCATACTCGCTACTCTGCGTATCTGAATGAACACATAGAAAAAAGGATCAATTTACCTCAGACTATGGTTTTATTATATTCTATGCTCACAAAGTTAGGCAATATAGTTGAACTAATTGAATATCCTTTATTCGGCCATTCATAAAATGTTAATACACATTTTGACTGAGAAACAAACAATTGTGAATATGAGTGAAGGAAACAAAGCAGAATATTGAAAAAGACCTACAAAGGCATTACTTTGAAAAAGGATTTTTCTTTTTTTCCTATTTCTTGACAGGATAAGCTGAAAGATGATGTTGAACTCACCTGAGAGCCCTACCCATGGTCTCATAGTTCATGTCAGGCTTGTTCTTATGTATACCCCATAACTTGGAAACAGCCTTCGAGTCAACCAGTTTGAAGATACCCTGTTCCCTGCTCGTCCACTTGATAAATCTGGGGCACATCTCAGTATTCTGAAGTAGTTCCAGTAAGAACTCCCAGAGATATGTTGTGTGTGCTGTGTGGAGAAAATAAAAACTGTTTCTATAGCAATATAAAAAGGTGCTACATCATTTCTTTTTAAAAGTGAATACAGTGCTTTTTACTTTTACCAAGGTGGGCCATATTTCTTTTCATTTGATGATTCCAGAACCCTGCAGTACACACCAACACGTATATTCTACATTATTAATTCCACACTGTTTCTTTCACAATGCAATGACCAAAACTCAACTTAATCTTTACGTACAGAGTGTAGCGAAACTAGAAATATCGCGATCTTTATTGCTTTGCAATACGAATGTCTCCCCTGGCAGTGGCAGCAATTTTTGTGTCACCCTTATATTCCGAGGAGGGACAAAGATCCCTTCTCCCCTCCCTGAAACAATAGGATGATGTAGAGATCTCCACTAGTGGCTCCGACTATTGTCAAGACTAGGAGTAGCATCATCAAAACAATATGTGTGTAGATTAGAGTTTATACAACGCCTACTACGATTCTTGCAAACCTAAATGGTCAATTATTGATCACATGACATGCACTGTAAGTTCTGTTGAATGGCATCATTCTCCAGTCTTGAAATACTGCCTTTTATCCAACAAAAGACGGAACAATGGGGGCAGCGTCACCCAAATTTATAGGTGTGAGGTTATACTAAGATACACCTCCATACAAAATTTGAAAGAATTCCATCTAGGAATGTGGCAGTTAGAGCGCACACACCGGGGGTATTGTTGTTTAATACAAATGAATCACCTGGCAGTGGCAGCCATTTTTGTGTCATCAAGCAAGGGGAACAAAAGGAGAAAAGCAAGAATTTAAAAAAAAATCTGAAAGAAAAGTTGCCACTTACCATCTTTGGGCTTTTTCCTGATGCCACCATTTGAAAGTTGAAGAGGTGATTCTGATTTGACCTTTGGCTTACGACCTAGAGGACAACAGATGCAATTAGATTACTTTGAGATTCTAGCAAACATGTAAAATCAACAATGGCAACAATACCTTAAGGCAGCAACATCTGTAACAAGAGGTCACTGATCCCGCTTCAGAGCGACACTGTGTACTAGCCAAGCCTACATTAGCTCCTTCTTTCTTAGAACTACCAAGGACTGGAACAACCTTCCAGTAGATCCAGTCTGCTCACTCTCCCTTGAGGGGAAGAAGCACCCCTAACTGCCCTCATCGGATTAAAAGTTTTTATTCGCACTCTGTACATATATGCACAAGGATCCTGGCCAGCAGGCTCACACAGGCTCTCACATACACACACAGTGCGCAATCTTTGAGGCCTCGAAGCCTTGATGCAGCACTTTTCTTGGAAGGAGAAGAAGAACTGCAAACACACAACAGAACTTTAAATACCTTACTATTTATTATTCAACATAAAAAGTACAAATAAAGAGAGGGTTTAAGTAAGCAGTCGTATCTATATATAAGTAAATTTTGATCTGAAAACTTACTCTTTTTAGACTTTTTATGCCGTTTATGGTCCTTCCCTTCATGGTGATGATGTTTATGATGGTGGTTTTGATGGTGGTTTTGATGGTGGTCAGAGTCGATGCTGATTTCATAGTTCATCTCAATGTTATGTTCTGATGGAGGCTCAAAGGCAAACTGAGATGTAGGAACTGTCAGTACTTGATTAGGGTCCGCTGTGTGTAAAGAATACAGAAAATTGGACATCTCATATACAATTAAACCTCCATTTGTGAGAAACTGGACAGAAAGACTGTGTGCTTTTCCTCCTTGAACAATATTTCTCATTTAAATAATGAAAAAAAGTCCATCTGCCTCTAAGAACTGACTTCTTTTCCCCCTAGTAGTATTAAATACAAGTTCCAAATGTGTTTGTTGAATTCATAGAAGTGGTCACTATTTCATATGAAAGCAACCAGGCCCAGAAAAAAAAGAAATGCATCTCCATTATTACTATGGAAATTCAATCAATTCATGTCCACCATATGTCCAACAGAAGAGACAAATCACTAGAAAGGAATGACATGTTGATTTCAGAATGGGGAGGGACAGAACAGCCAGAGAGAATAAAACTACAATATTGTTTGAAATACACCACTTCACAAAAGGTCAAATCACATGAGTATGCAGTTTATTTATCTATCTACTTACTTTGCCTTAGAGTAGCTTGCATAAGGGTATTGAGAGTTTCCACTGATGGAGTTGCCATTCCCTTCTGTGTGAGCTCTGTAAAAAAAAATGATAATATAAATGTCAAATGAAGAAATTGTCTATTGTGTGATCAGATCCGTGCACTGGGTAGTTGACACGCTAACCTTTATTAGATCATTAGATTCCGTCCCAATTAGTTCTGAAGTTGCAGTTCGTCAAAATGTAATTAATAAATTCATAAGGAGAGGATGGACATGGACAGAAAAGGCTGATGAGCAAAAGGTCATATAAGGTCAAAACTAACCTCCATATAAGGCTCCAGCATATTATTGGAACACACATAGTTCCTTTAAGGCGGAGGCCACCTTAGTGACTACAACTATAAACATTTGACTTTAATACAGAGGTGGTCACTATGACAGGTTTTACTCTATTTATTACCTCTCATTGTTTCCTCATCAAGATGAATGTGAGAGACTCTTTGTTTTAAGACACCATTTTCATCATCTTCCTGCTCATCAGCAACGTCTTGGTCAATATTTTCTGCTGGCAGTGGACTGGAAGGCGGTGAGTCTAAAAAAGAATACAAGTGTTTCTCCACAATGTTAGGCCATGTAAAATTGCATTACTATTATTCTTGACATTTTCTTTCAAAAATCTTCTATTGATGATGAGTACAAGCCAGGGGCTTCATATTAGTTTATATTAGATGTATTTCTCCTTTAAAGGCTTTAAGTTTAAATAAAACTCTTCCTATTTCACATATACCTTGTGGAGTTTCAAGACAAATTGTATGCGCATTACACTAAAGATTTTAGTTAACACACCGTCTAGACTTCTTAGATTCTTGTCATGTCTAAACAAAAAACATCAAAGAAAAAATATGTGGGTGGAAATATATGAAAGCAGAAGGGGATGAAAAAATTTTCAGAGCTTACTGATGTCACTTAATGTTAATGCTAAGTAAAATTTATGCTAAGTAAAGTTTGTGTTTATATTCCAACACAAGTATAACATATTGTTTTCCGTGCATCAAGAGGTGAAGAATTCTTATAACTGACAACTAACATTTGTACACTCTTGACCAAGTGTGTTCTATCATATCAATGTTGTACTAGAAACATATGAACCTCACCTCTACCACCCACTCAAGTTCTAAGAATGTGACATAAATTTACATTGAACTACACATACCTCTAATAAAATCTACTGAAATGAACTTCTTCTCCTCCCCATTGGTGGTTGGTGATATGTCTAGCAGTGCATGGGCAGCCATTATAGTCTCGTGTGGCTTCTGATGGGCATCTTCACTGTTGGATCTATCGCATGCTTTCACTGAAAAACACAAAGAAAAGAGAAAGAAATTTGTTCATGATTCATGGTTCATTAGATCAATCCAGTTTTCATCAGGTCAGTTTCTCTCAAAAAGTCCCAATGAATGCACAAATTGCCCCTTATTTTCATTTACTTACTTATTAGTTCATTATATATATTCTATTTTTTAAAATGATTTTTACTTATTTATTTATCATCATTTTTTCTTTCTTTCATTTCATATATTTATTATTATATATCTTTTAAATTCATTTTTGTATTTTATCTTTATTTTTTCAGGGGGGGGGGGGGTTAATAAAGTATGAAGGGGTGACCAAAGTTTGCGGACATTTTAGAACATATAACAAAATCTGATATTTGATCAATGATTTCTTATATTCTACAAATTTCTTTCTTTCAATTATTACCAAATGAACGGCAAAGTATTTTACTACAGAAAATTCATTGTCAAAGGATTTTGGAGATATCGCGATCTAAAAATTTGATGTCCAATCTTGCGTGCGTGCTGCATCTAAAAAAGTCATAAAAACAATGAGACCTAACTTCACGCACAGGGGTTTATAGTTGATTTATCAAAAAATGTGATCCATCAATAATAAGGTAATAATATCATAATTTGCAAGGCAAGATGACATACACTTATTTGGTACCACTTTTTACTGCTCTCAATTTGAAGATTTTTAGACCCTTATCGGTAAGTTGATAATTCTTCGGAACGGACGCAAAAGATTGCAAAAGTTAAACCGTTCACATTTACATTACATTTTGGCAAATAAAATGACAAAACACTTGTGTAACAGTGTGTTTACAAGACTACATGTATATTTCAAATTTTGTTTAATGTATTAAAAACATAGCACAAAAGTATCACAATAACATCTGAATTTCATAGACAATCACTTGACTGGTCACAAAACACAATGTGAATCTTTCGCCAACAGAGTTCTACACAAGAACACAACATGATACTAATTCATTGGCCGGATGGGAGCAGGGCGTTAGCACGTGAGCGACTTGAAAACTACTTTTCAAATCATTTGCATTTAATGATTTGTTTTATATTTAAACTGCTTTGAGTCCCGAAAATTGGTTACCGGTAATAGAAATGTTGTTGTAGAACACGCCACAATTTTTTTCTTCTCAGAAATAAGTCAGTTTTATAAAAGTTTCAGGCGATTTAGTTTCAACGCCCTTCTGATTAAAGTTTGATTATTGACCTAAAATTTGAGCTAATGCCCTAGCTTCTGCCAGCACCAACAGGGCAACAAATTAATTCTTCTTTTTTGTTATTAGATCTATCAAAGGGAAATAGACTAGACTATGCTAGCTTTAACAATTTTCAGAATTTAAAGACGAGCGCACAAATCGTAGGGATAGAATGCTTACACCCAGGTACCGGCCTTCATATTACTAGACCTGTAATTTTCAATGAATTTTTTAACTAAATCTTATTCATAAGAAAAAAAAACCCGGACCATGTCATGACCATGCAGGCCAGGCCAGGCCGGCTGCCAGCATGCCTGTAACACTCTGGCACAGTCACAGCAGCTGCTTCAATACGGAATGCACGTTGTATCAATGGCACTTCCTGGTTTGTATAATTATGGGCATCCCATACAAAGACTCATTGCAAAGAAAGGCCAAATCAAGACGGAGTTTAACAATAAATTTACCCTGAATATCATCGCTACCATCGAATTTCGACTCCCTATATTTAACTGATACTTAATTGATCACAAAACACACAACCGAATTTCATCATCATGAAAATTGCGCGAAAAAGAATCATTTGCAAATACCGGAAGCGATTTCCCTCAATTGACCACGTTGTGTTGATAACCCACGGAGCGTTGCGTAGGCAGCACTTCCGTGTTTATATTCACACGATCATTTACAACTTAAAAACACATTTTGGCGGGATTAAATCGTTTTTAAATTAAAGACTGAAAAGATGAAGAATTCAATCTCCGCCCACATACCTGCTGCAAGCAAAAGATCCAAATTTCTAGGCTTTTCCGACGACATTTTCTAGACCCTATCGCTTGCCAAATTTCACGTATCCACACAGTACAGGCGATCGATCCCTTCATGAAAAATCGCGCAGCGAAATGCTGGCGATTTTCAATCGCGAACGTCGAGCACAACACAAAAATTAATCCGCGTGTGCGATACCGGAAATAATTTGCATATTGGTTCCGTAGAGCGTGCGGAGATTAATTTGTCTTTCAAAGTGATTTAAATTGTTGTTAGGCTCTTACTTCCAATCAAAATAATCACTATTATTAAACATTTTTGTTCTTCCATAACAGAGCCAAGTGAGCAAAGGTCTGATCAGCTTGAAGAAGGGGGTTGGGCGGGGGAGGGGTGCTTTGCATGGAGAGAGGGGCCGAGGATGTCAATTCCCGTATGCTTTCGTTTTAGATAGAAATATTTGGAAAATGAAGTCAGGATAAGTATTAATTCAAAGAAGAAATAACTATGTAAATATGTTTGTACTCTCATACCTGGAGAGGGGGTCGATAGAGTTAATAAAATAATAGAAATAAAATCTTACGATTCCATGGCATATATTGTCGTTTGCACCAACGGAATGGAGAGTGTGTGTGTGTGTGTGTGTGGGGGGG
>BEXV01003910.1:9600-27636 GCA_003118195.1 Hemicentrotus pulcherrimus | reverse complement strand
CTAGATGGTTAGGGAGAGAAAGCCGATCCGAGGAACGTTTGCTATTTTCAATTCCCTTCTTGTACTTGGCTTCACGGAGTAATTCGTCCTTTATAATGATTCTCTTCATTCCCGAGCAAATACAATCATGCTTACGAACGTACTCGTGTACTATAGTACATGTGTACACCCAAAGACGTTTAAATATAAGTACACCACACCACAGAGTACGCACGCCGCACGTCTGTGACGTAGGGAATAATGAATATTCATATCGCCCTTAATCTTGGTGCCAATATATGCTACCACAAAATATTCGCCATTATTATTATTATTATCAGGCGCATTTTAGTCTATATATCTAGGCCCATCATGATGTCTTTCTCTAATCGGTTGATTGTTATTTAAATTCCCCTTTCAAAGAAAAGAAAAAAATATTTCATAATTTTCTGTAACATTCTCTTTCAAACATTTGTTTTAATAAATATTATATTATGTAAAATTAAGAAATCATTTGGCTTTTCTGTACAAATAATTAGGAGAAAAGAACTTATAGGACCTGTAAAATTAGACTAGAGTAGAAACTCATTCCGATCCCGATCCCGGAAGTAAATTGACGCGAAACGGCAACCAACGCTGAAACCTGACAACGCAACGTATTCAAAAATTAGGCGAGAAGAAGAAAATGTACTAAAAAAGTAGAATTAGAGATGTTTAAAAAGTCTACCTCCAGAAAAAAAGGGACGGCAACGTCTTCGAGACATCGCAAGGAAGTGGAAAACAGAGGCCATCATGAGAGAGGTGTCCAATCAACAATTCAAACTCGTTCGATTGAAAGGGCTCTTGCTCCGATTGCAGCACAGGTACGAACAGCGAGCCACATTACATAGAGGATTTACGCCCGGAGCGTAGGGAACGCTGAATGCCACAAACCCGCTGTGGCCAGCGCCCAGCGCGCAGCGCTGCTTCTGAGCTGAGCTGCGCTGTGCGCTAGCGCTAGCAAAATGTTTGTAAATGCAATGGCTCTGAGCTACGCACTGCACTTTGCTCTCAAAAGAGACTCAAACTCATTTTTATTAAGTATTGCAGTAAATCAATGAATGTTTCATTTGCTTTATCAATTTTTTGATCATCCAAAGATTAGAAAAACTACCGCTGCTGTCTAGTTTCTTTGATACCGGTAGTTTGTGTGTTTTCTGGCTTTCTTTTTTCATGAAGTCTTAAATTATTTAACTTAAATTAAGGTTAGGCCTAGAATTACTCAGTTAGGCTTTGGGGCATACCTATAGTTTCATTACAAAGTAAAAATTAACCAATAATATCCCATTAAAACATGTGTCAAATTTAATATACATGTAGATCTATGTATTTCAACAAGTTGTCGGTGAACTTGTACACGTGACGTAACGCTGGTTTTAGTGGAAAGCTACCCAGGCCCAGTTTGACAGTGAACGTTTGTCAGGTGTGTGACTGAGAGAGTGTATGCCTGTGTTATAATCTCATTTATTTATTGGTCAAAATTTTGTAGGCTTTTACCTTTACCTTTACCTTTAGTTATAGTCTTGAGTTACATGTAGGTATGGAATTAAGATTTGTATGTTTATTTTAAACTTGATTCAATCTCATGCATTCAAAATTTATGATATTTAACTCTGATTAATCTAAGCTAGCTAGTGTGGAAGAAAACAAAAATGCTATTTTAAAATGGACATATTTGGCATGTTACCAATAAATTAATGTAAAAATAGGGGGGGGGGGCATGCACAAAAATACCCTGACCTGAGCATTATTCATTCAGTTACAGAAAAATGAAGGATGTTGCATTCTATTTCTGTATGTGCTAGGAATGAATTAAAGTTTTGGATAGATCTAGGCACAATTGAAAATCTGCTATTTTGAAGACCAACAGAACTAGTGCTGTCATCGAGAAAAAAAAATCTTTGTCGACATGTCGTCTTGAATTTTAGCAGACAACGACACATTGTCGACAGATGGTTGGAAGAATGCAATCCTTCCAACACCGGCATGCATGCCAACAATTGTTCGTGAATGATTTTTATTTGCTGCAGCCGTAAGTAAGATGACCGATTTCGAGTTTGTGTTCACTTTGAAATACAAATTACACAAAACCAAAACAAAACAGTGTCGTTTGTAAAATGATTCAAAGTGCGTGTAAAGCCTATAAATGGGTTGATTCTTGTCGACAATATACTATCCCTGTCGACATGTCGCCTTCCCGTAAAAATGCACTTTTATCGTCAAGATTGTTGACAGAAGGCTTGTCGATGACAGCACTAAACAGAACAGACACTTAGATTTTGAAAGAAATTGAACAAGATAGAGTCTCGTAATGTCTTATGGTAATGAAGGTTCTTTGTCATGAAGGTACCAACTTGCAATACAACTAATCTAAAAGCTAGAGTAATATTACAAGCCTGCCATATGCAGAAAATGTTCCATATGCATTAGCTACTGTATATCGTGAACCATCTTGGATTTTTCTTAAACCAAAATTGCTTAAAATACCCCTCACATTCGATATTGTGGAATCATTATGGACCTTTATTAGAAAGTAAACAGATTTTCTTGAATTTCATGTCTTAACATCCCCTCTGTTTTCGATACAAGCTCGGGTTCAGGGGAAAACGCTTTCTGGACTAGAACATTAAGTAGAGGCCTACATGTATGTATAGGAGAGTTCAACCCTATGCATGTTGATAATACTTCTCGCAAAGAAAGATCTTTGTGATAGGCTGCATAGCCCTTTGAAGAATAACAAGAAGAAGAAGAATACCTTTAAAGGTGCATTCATATTCCGTTAATAAGGTGTGTGGCGGTATTTATACATTTTCCAATTTTTTAATATAGAAATTTAGGAAGAACGTTTATGTTTTCATTCTGTTTTATACACATCCAGGTATCTCAGCTTATCATCCTGAATGAGACAGCAGAGAGGGAGGGGGGCAAGTTGCCCAATCTCATTCCGTTTGCCCAGACTGTCCTAAGAGCTACAGAAGAACTTGTGCAGGTTGGTCACAAAATGGCAAGAGATACAGATGATGAGGTACTTATACAAAAATGTACTATTAATCATTGTGTATACAGATTGATAGTTAATTTTGCACTCTGAAAAAATAAGTTATATGAAGCAGTTCAAAGCCCTGCCTAGACTATCATGAGTTGGAAAAGAGAAATACAAATCACATCTTTTCCTACTGGTACTCTATAACAAACAAAAAATTATGGGACTTAAATTTTCCAGATATACTACCGGTATGTGTTTTAATTGCAATGAAGATGATATTTACAATGTATCCATAATCATAATGTAAATGTGCATGTTCTATAAAATGCAAATCTGCTGGCAGAGAGAATTTGGAATTTTAAGAAAGTATGTGTTTGAAAAAACACACCCTGAAACAGGTGGATTACAATATTTAAACTCATAACTTGGGGAATTGTCTTAGCCAGTTTGATTGAACACTAGTTCAAAGTATTCACAGTTGAAGAAAAGAAAATAACCTAATTACCACAACCAAACAATGGCTTTGCTTTGCAGAAACTACAGAGAGAGATGCCAGAGGTATGTGATGCAAGCATAGCCGCTGGTCGGAGCATGTTGATGGCAGTACAGCGTCTTCAGGCGGAACCCCTCTCAGAGCCAGCGAGAGACAATATGGTGACTGCAGCAAGGAGACTGCTAGAGACTACCATGAAGGTATGTACATGTAGAGGTAGTCAAGTCAAGCACCTTAAACCACTCGGCCACGACACTCCCAACTATGGATCACAGGATACAGGGATTGAGTTTCTGACACATCACTAACATCCTTTGGTACATGTTTGTCATCAATCTACATTTGCCTCACTTGACCAAGAATACCTAGCACGATTCCATTGTCTGGACCAAAATGGTTTGAGATGGTGTCATAGATCAATTTAGAGAAAAGTGAACAAAACGAGGAGTGGGGTATTTTTCTTTATAAGTAGTAATTCTTGGAGATAGATTGCACTTTCAGTTGCTCTGCTCCAAAGCTTAGGGATGATCTACCACAATACATAAACAAGTCACATCTGCTTTGCCTTCAAAGTTTTGTTGAAAATGCACTTGTTTTACAAGACTATTTCTTTTTAATTGTGGTTTGTGTAAAGTACATGTAGCACTGTTAGGAGTTTTGTCTTCATCACAGCATAGTAGAGTATATATTTATATAGTAGATGCACTATACAAATTGATCTGATTATTATTTTTATCAACTGAACATATTCTTTGTTTCAGGTCCTTCTTATTTCTGATGATGCAGAGGTTCATCGGATCCTAGATACCTGTGATTGGGTGACAGAGGGACTACAGAGCATTAGAGCTGTAGGCTCCATGAAGGAATTAGTCACCACATTCAAGGTATGTCAAAGTAGTCACCCAAAGAAAATTCACGACAACTGATAATTATGTACAAATTATGTATAGATACAAAGATTTTCTCTTTAAAAATATAAATAATTTGCTGAAGAAGCATAAAGATATCACGGAAAGGCGTAAAATGCTTGATGGCTGGCTGTGTCTCGCATGTGATGTTGCGAATCTGGACCCTCTACGGAGGACCGCTGAAGGCAGAAAATCTGGATCTCAAAATAAACATTTTTGAGAGATGATTACTGTGGGCCCCAAACATTTTTTGAAGAGGGAAGTTGTATTATTTGATCAGTAAGGCTTCCCCTTCGCAATGATATTAATTTTGCTTCAATTCAAAAACACTTTTGGTTCTTCAGGTGACTCCTTTAAACCTTTAGCACTTGGCGGTATGGCACAGCACTTCCTGTCAATAGTGCTAGGCCACCTTAATCTACTCACACCCTTTTATGTGGCATTGCGACAGAAGTAGAGTCTTTTGGTGATATTTCACATTAGATGTATTAATGATTTTATTGGTGTCGTGATGTAATGAAAACACTGGTGCTGTGGAAAGTTAATTCAATCTATCCAATATGATGGGAAATGATGCTAATTTTATAACTTTGGCTTTCCTGCAAGTTAATATCTAGAATGCGTAGAACCAATTCTAATTGTTAGATGCCAAATTTAGCAGATTTTAATTTGCGAGGGTCCTAGCTGTAGCCTAAAGGGATCGTTTAACAATGTTAAATCTTAGATACACGGTCCTACATGTTACCAGTATCTGTGATATGGTGTAATATTGAAGCCCAAAAAATCGCGCTTCAAAATGATCAAGAAGTGCCTCAAAAAAGTATTAAAAAATTGAGTGACCAGTTTTACCATACTCGTTTTCCCCAATAGACTATTGTTTTGAAAACTGTTCAGCGAACGGTTTTCAAAATTTGTAATTCCAATAATTAATATCTTGATAATCAGACAGGCGATCGGCTTGTAAAAGTCATGGAGTTCCTGACTGACCTAAAGGTTTATAATTATCATTGCAGCATGAGCTAAAGGATCTAAGACAAAGTTACCGGATCCCTTTAATAGGAAGATGTACCTTCATAAAGCAGCCATCGTTCGACTTTAATCCATCTTGTTAAACGTTGCGAAGATACACATAGAAACTATATTTATATTTAAATTATGATAAAAAGTGCACTTACCATTTACTCTGTTACAGCTGATTAAAAATTGTCAATTGTATTTGTAAAATATTGTACTCCCTCTTAAGATTAACTTAAGCCATATTGAAGCTATATTCAGAATCAACATCACATTTTTTCATATTTTATGCTCATATTCTCTCTAGGACTTTACAGAGTCTGTTCTCGTGCTCTGTGAGCTGTGTGACAAAAGGCAGCAGGATCTCAACAACCCCGAAAAGAAAGAAAGGATACTGTCTGCTTTGGCGGAACTCAAGAGGGCGATGCCTCTCCTCAACTCTTCAATGCAAAGCTATGTCAAGTACCCAACCAATGTACAGGTAAAGGTATGATGATGGTCGATTTTGATTGGCTGTTTGATCTGTGCTTTAATTATTCATTTCAGATTACAGATTTTCCAATGAAAAAAGTAACTTTATTATAGTTGTGCCTGCAAACTGATTTAATTAAAATGACTTCTGGGATTATTATCCTACTAGTACAAATGAGAGAAAACAATGTACTTTCAATAATGTGCACATATTTTGAGAATAGTTACTGCTATTTAATATGCTATAAAATACTTACCTTGTAGAGGACTTAAATCGCAATACTGTAGGTATTTTTATGAGGGGATCATACAATTTTTTTTTATTTTTTAATTTATTTAAATTTTTGAAAATGTATACGGTTTGTGCACTTGTTTAATGGTAGTCAGAAACAGTTAGAAGAATAGATCAAAATTGTCGATCATGTAGAAATGAAGAATTAGATTAGTTTTGTCAGTTTGACATTGTTCGTCGGTTTTCTGTTGATAACAGGCGAGTCGAGACTACTCATGCAAACAGGTTGGGGAGAGTGTGAGGCATATCACAGAGGCTTTAACACAGGCTTCAAGCAGAGAGCAGAACACAGCTACTCATGAAAGACCAGGCCACTTCGCTCATAACATGGAAAAGGTATTAAATTGTTTTGAGAAGATCCCAAACATGTTGCTTTTTCGAAAGATTTATTTGGTCAATGTATGAGGGGTCATTTTGTTTTCTGAGCTACCTCAGTAAAATTATAAGCTTTTCCCAAAGGTACTACATGTATGTCCCATTTGCAGGCAAAAAAAAATGAAAAGGTTAAATTCCAACAGCATTTGAAAGATAATACTAATTTAGAACTTCCTTCAAAACAAAAGGACTTGAAAATGTCTCTTTGTGGGGAAAAAACGACTGTTACACTGTAGTTGTAGTTGTTGAATGAAATTTTGTGATCTTGGTCCTTTAATGAAAAATTCTGATTTTCAGACCCTTGTACAGGATGGTTGTACGTTTGGTGCTGCACAAAGATTCAATCAGTTTAATTTTGGCCATTACAAGAAGTGGGTTATTGATGTAGACAAATGCTCATTTACCCTTTACAGCTCATTTTATGTATGTTATCACCAAAGAAAAAAAAGAAGTCAGTCAGTCACCCAATAGTTTCTGACAGTGAAGTCTAGAAAGTAAATGGGTTTCCTTGCATAATTTGAATACTAGGACACTGCTAATGTTTAAATTTCACAGATAGGACATACATGACGTATTCATAATTCCTGCAAAGTTATACAGAATTTGATTTGGCTGCTAATGGAATACACTACCTTTAATAAGCTAGGATTGATTGATAAGTACTTGGGTTAAAATTCAGGCATTTTCAATAATGCCCCTTTCACTATGATCTTTTAGTTATCATTTCCCAATTTTCTGATTTAACAAGTGGCCAAGTTTCCTGTAAATTTCAAATGCAAATCCCTATACCAGTACATGTACTGTAATTAACGGTGTATAAACCGCACCTTTTTGCCGCCAAAGAAAATTCAAAGTCAGGGGTGCGGTTTATACATGGTACACACACACACAAAAAAAAATTATTTTTAAAGCTTCGATTTATTCCCCTCCACCTGGCGCTATGCCTGGCAATGTCTCCCAGCTCGGTAATCGGTGTGTTGAATCACCACTCGGAAACTAGAACAACACTCAAATTTGTCTGTCATCTTGGTTAGAAAGTAATCTTTTTGATAGATCTCAATATGTAGTTTATAATAATAATTCCTCCAATTTTTCTTCTATTACACGGCGTACCACAAGGTTCTGTCCTAGGTCCTCTACTGTTTTTAAAATTTACATTAATGATCTTACACATTCAGCTGCACCTCGCAGTTAAATGAAAGGTCTTCCCGCGTGGTTTTTTTAACACGGACCTGGCTTCTTTCTTTTGCCGCGAAGAAGAGGGGTGCGGTTAATACACAAAGGGCGGTTTATACACCGTTAATTACGGTATACATCTTTCTGATACCCATTGTACAGTATGGTTTTTCGATTGGATTTTAGTGCAGTTATAAGAAATGTTGTGGAATCATTATCTGCACAGAAGTTAAAGTTAATTTGGGTAATAATATGATTGCAGGGCCCTCAGGGAGAACAGTATTAATACTGATGAGGCTACCCTGGGTAAACAACACTCATTATTATTATTATTATTATTATTATTATGTGTGATTGCAACCGCACAGCAATTATTGTCCCTTTTTTCATCATTCCCATATTAGAGGTATTAATACAGAGCCTTATTTTCTTAGCAACTGTTTTCATACTTAAGCCAGGTAACAATATGATTGCAGGGCCCTCAGAGAGAACAGTAGTGATACTGATGAGGCTACCCTCGTAGAACAAGAATTATCATTAAAATGTTTTGGTTATTTTTGTTATTATTATTTTTGTTGTTGTTGTTGTCATTGTTGTTATTATTTTTCTTTATAGTTAGTGGAGCTGCTGTCACCCAACATGAGGTTCAAACTAGACAAAGGTTTTGATGGTGTCTTGGAGCAGACCGTCAGACACGGCATGAGCATCGCTGCTTCTTCTCGAGAAGATATCAGGGATCAATTAGTCTCCGTTTGCAAACAGGTGAGGATGATGGTCAAGATCAAAAGTATGAACAGGGTGAAGGGTCAATGCCATGGGTTAATATACAAATAATACACAGCAGTGAGGGCATTAGTAAGAATTACCAACACGAGGTACCTTTGGAACAGTCTAACATGCCCGAAGCGGTAGCTGAGGGTGTTTGAACTGTTTTTAAGGTACCGAGTGTGGGTAATTTTACTAATGCCCAAACAAAATGCTGTGTGTTATTTGTTTTATAAGATTATGTTTTATTTGTTATATGAAATTATATTTTTTAACATGATTCTGCTAATGAGCGGTCATTAGAATTGGATAATGACTGGTCATTATCCAAATTATGCGTTATGCAAAATAAATGCCTGGTCACGTTGACGCGTTCAACCAATCTTTTGATTAGGATCCACCTCATTATTTTATAAATGAATCTAAGAAGATTGCTGCCTTGCAGAGAGCGTCTGTGTGAACAGGGCCTATCTGTCTTATTCATACCAGATAGATCATGTTTGTTTGTGTGTGTGCACCTGTAATTGGGTTTTACAGACCTGTATCAATCAGATATGATATGTCTCGGGACCATCCAAAAGACATGTTTGGGTCTTGAACTGGGGTAGTGTACACCTAAGTTAGTTTGTAGGCAAAGCCGGAGAGCTGACCGTACCGCGGACATTATCGCTTGACCAATTCACATCACTCCTATAGAGCCTATTCACAGTCTGTTTAAATGGCTGAATTTGTTATGGTGTTATTTGATTAATCACTGGTCAACATGTACATGAGCAAAGTGTGATGACTGCAATAATGATAAGTGAGCCATTCAAATTATATTATAGAGAGGCATCATAGATAAGCTTACTGTTAATTTGATTATAAGAGTGAAGATAAATGGACCATACTTGTACCAATCTTAAATGAGTATGCTTTGGGATTTTATTTGTAGATATTAAATCATGTGCAATGAACTGAATGATATAGAACAATGATAGAATGATATAGAACAATAAGTTGAAAGAGCTTCTGTGCCCCTTATTTCCATCATGAAATTGTAGGTTTTCTCCCGTAGGAAAACCTTCCTTGTATCAAATCCTGTTAAAACATCATGCTCTTATTTGAAATAGCACCTCGATAACCATCAGATCTCAAACTGTTCCCCTGCCCTTCTGTAACTTATTTGTAGGGTAAAGGGCATTATATCATATGTAAAAGATGATTCATATATGATCTATCTATAATCATCATTTTTTAATTTTTTATTGAATTGTAGATATTACAACTCAGATCGGATGTGATGAAGGACCTTGAGGCATTACAAGACGACCCCTCGTACAGCCAGCTCGACTCAGATTTCAAGGAGTCGTGCGAGCGATTAGCCCATGACCTTTTGACCCTGGAGAGTTTGGTGAAGAGCGCCCTCGTTCATCAGGTGGTAGATGCCTTCACGGAGACGACGGAGCCGCTGGATCGGCTGGTGAAGACATCCACAGTGAGGTTAAAGGTGGGAATGTCTGACATTGGAAACGAAATTGCAGTCCCATATCATTTATCCCATTTCAGTGCTGTCAATACATTAACCCTTTTACCTGCCGATCTAAAATTATCCTGATGTTAACACTGTGTTGACAAAAAGTTGTTAGCAAATTTCTAATTTGACTTGACTTCAGAGTTTGCTGTGCACTGAAATAAACACAACAACATTTGATTAACGACTCTGTCCTTTTGATTAATTTATAGAGTTTAATAAATATATACAGTTTCACAATAGGATCTTCCGGACATCAAATGGAAAATTGATGAAAAAATAAATAGGGATCTACCATCCTAAAAAGGCTGCATGATTTGTTATTTGCATTTAAAGCTTCAGGTTTTTATTTGCTTTGGCTAAGAAAGCATAAATACTTGTAAGTGAGCAACCAGACAGCCGACGGCTTTAGGTCCTCTCGGAGGGACCTGGTAATGAGGATTAATGCCTTGCCAAAGGGCATTGGCCCGGGTCACCTGATTACGAGACCACTGCTCTACCGACTTTCACATCATTATAAAATTGAAATTTTGTAAACCAACTTTTGGCCAATTTTGGGGCTCCCAACGCTTTAGAGGGGCTTTAAAGATGAAGTTGAGTTCTGGTCATGCGATTGCACTGTGAAAGAAACGGTGTGGAATCGACCAGAAAAGGTTGATCACCTAGCTTATAACAATTTGTGTGTATTGCAAGGTTCTGGAATCATCAAAATGATAAGAAATTTGGTAAAGTCACAAACACTGTACACAGAAAGATGTGTATGGTACTACACGAACACGTGGCGAAAAAAACCTCCCCCCCGAGTTTTACGATAAACATGACATATTTAGAATATGAAGGCATTTGAAGAGCCATGCTTTTCAGGGAACATGTCTTATCTGATGTTCTTCCACACTTGCATTATAACAAATGATAAAGTTCACGAATTATTTTTCACCTCTTCCCAGAACTCAACCTTCTCTTTAACCAGAATTACCTGATATTTACCCAAATTAACCGACATTTAACCAGTGTCAAACTTGTATTTTATTCAGGAGAAAGGTCCATTGAGAGAGGACATCTGTACCAAGCTTCTCCAGCCATTAGATGATGCCTTTCATGACCATGCAGATGGACTTCTTCAGATGGCTAGCTTTGTGGCAGCCAGCTGTGTGGATAGCAATCGTGAGTTGATACTATTACATACAAACGATAGCTGTATACATATAGCATATATCAATAACACATGTAGAACATTTCTTTATCTAAGAAGAGCAAGAAATATAGATGTTCAGGTTCTACAGCTTTTCTCCTTGCACTCATCATGGTAAATCGCAAGAAGGAACAGAAAGCCAAAACAAGACGAAATAAATTAATGCTAAAGGAACAAAGCGTTCAAAATATTTTTTGTCTGTTGTAGTTATTAATCCTATGCATGAATGTTCCTTAGAACTCAATTCAATGGTTAATCCAAGTAGTTCATTAGCATCAGAGAGAAAAAAAACTTCTTACTCTGTAAAAGGAAGTGGCAAAAGTCTACAATATTTTAGCTCTATGGACTGTGTGCTGTAGAATTTTGGTGGACTAGATGTTAATATATATAGATAAAGGCCATTTTCTTCAAAGCTTCTTTGAATTACTGGAAACATTTTGATTCAGAGTACATGAATTCTGTTAAAACATTTATTGAGAATACAGCCATTATAAAAGTAAATACTCAAGCAGATGATTAGTTAATTATTTACAGTGTGCCTAAATCAGCTACTACTCTGAACATATAGGCTCTGAATTACCCAGAAATTGTGCATCTCTTGCCTATATGCAGAGGGACAGGAAATCCTTACTCTCGTCAGCAATATGGAGCAGTTGGATGCCGATGTCTTCCCATCATGCCTTGCAGTTCGTAGAGATCTAACCAATAAGGGAGCAGTAGAGCATCTCAAGTTGGTCAGGCGGGAGTGGCACAGCGGCTTGCACCAGTTGGTGGACACCGTCGACGCTCTGATTGAAGCCAGAAGATTCCTTGAAGTATCGGGTGAGATGTAATTCTGCTACTTAGATGTATCCCCTAGAATAGAAGGTATAGGTATGAAGAGGGAGGTGCATCTGAATAGGCTGCAGACCCCCCCCCCCCCCAACACCAAAACAGAAATTTGAAAATGATATTTAACATGTTCTAGTACCTAGTATTTGGTCAGTGTGGTGGATTATTTTCAATCTTGTGTACTGTTTAATGATAAAGTCATACCTGTATATAACAGACTTCAAATTTTGCTGATATTTGTATACTTTATTGTTTTATATGTACTCAACTATCAAGTACTGTCTATCAATCTCGTTAGGTAGATATATTATGTGTTTATAATTGAAGTAATATTTTAAAAAATAATTGTTTAATGATTTTATAATTTTATAATGATCGGAACTCAAGATACCATATGCTAAACCCCCTGGTAAAACCATATTATGTTAAACTGTGTAAATGACAATTATACATTGAAATTGGAAGATTCCAGCCACTTTTATGTGTAATACATGTAGCTACCCTAATGCAATAATAATTTCTCCTCTGGTTTATTAGAATTCTGCCTTGAAAAGGACGTTGAGGAGTGTCGCCAAGCTGGTCTCATCGGTGATGCGGAACTCCTGTCCGAGGCAGTTAGTAATATTCTTGGACGTTGCAAGAGGGTGCTACAGGTTGCTAAGCAACACCAGGACCAGAATGAGGATGCGGTGTATAGAAATGGGCTTCAGGTTTTTATCTCACAGCTAGAGAATGGTGGGTGCAAGAAAGTTGTTTCTGTTTTTTTGTTATCGGATTCTTCAAAAGTCTTGAAGAGGTAGATTAAGTTACTGAATATAAAAGTCCAACCATGATTCAAAATATTAAAAATATTGACATAAATGTGATTATTATGATTATAAATTACATTTCTGAAGTGCTTAAAACAAAAGTTTTTGTAGTGATGGTACATGTGAATGTATTTCTAAGTCTATTTTTGTACAGAAAGTCAGTATTAAATCAAATTTATTTATATCCACTTCGAAAATATTGAAACTTTACAAAATTTTTGATTGTGACAGTAATGGTGGAATCATAAAAGGCAAAGATAAGGCTGATAATAATGCCAATAAAAGAAGGAAAAGAGTCAAACAGAGAAATCAGGGTAAAACAAATATTTGATAGAATACTGTAGATCTGTATTTATCATTAAAGATTTCTTCCCCCCCCCCTCCCCCTTTCTCTCTCTCCACCCTCACTCACTCTCTCCTCTTTCTATATTTCAAAAGTTAAAATGTTAAAATTGCTGTAATCATTTTATTTCCTGCGTACTCGTGGAAAAACAACACTGTTTGTTATTCAAAGTCATGGTAATAAGCTAACCAAAAAACGATTGACACATTGATTGAATAGTTCTTGTTTAATATGCCCCTTCTCAGTTGCGTTTGTTTTCTCTCATTTTTTGTTACTGCCACGAATCATCAGCCCTCCCTCTAGTCAAGAACGGCGGCCATTACTCGGTGGGTAACATCCAGAACAAGAGAGCGATGGTGGCTCTGTCAGAACACAACTACCATCTCCTGCAGTGCATGCACAACCTGTGCTCTGGGTTAGACGCCTCTAACCATCCAAACATTCTCAGTCCGCTTAGAGGAGGGGTCAGAGGTCACCAGGCTACAGCCAATCAAGATTCATTAGGTAATTTAATCCTGAATATTCATGTGGATTCTTTGTACATGTTGTAGGTAATAATTATCATAAACATTGCAAGTCAATAAAAAGGAAACTTTTGAGCCCCAATATCTTATCCTTTTTGTCCAAGTTTGGGATGAATGGTTTTCAGGGGTTGCTTTCATCGTGTGTGATTCATTTCGAATGACTGAAGGCTATCCCGAAAGGAGATATATTTTACCGTATGTTATTTATTTCTTATGCTGGCCTATTTTCAGTGCAACTCCTATCATACTGTAGTGCATCTCAGAAGCCTTTCTCAACCTCGCCTCTTATCTATGTCACACTTCCAGACTCTCTCAAAGGTCTTCCTGATAAATCTCCTGCTCAAAGACTCCACCTAACACCCACGTCCAGGCAACATTCCAAAGAACACACCCCTGAAGATTACTTGAGCAAGTCCGTCAGGTATCTGTCACTCTTGGACTCTACGCCATCCTTTCATCTGCCCTCCGATGCGGTTTCTACTCCACATGGGGCATCGTTCATTCGGCCCAAACGCAGAGATGCTGCTGGAATTGGCAACAGGATTCCCACTGAGGATCACCCACTACCAGCTAGGAAGATTACGAAAGGTTTGTTACACTTAAGAGAAGGTTGAGTTCTGGGAAGAGGTGAACAAATAATTTGAGAGTATTATCATTATTATTATGCAAGTGTGGAAGAACATCAGATAAAAAATGTTCCCTGAAAAGCTTGGCTCTTCAAATGCCTTAATATTCTAAATGTGGCATGTATCATCATAAAAAACGGTACAGATTTTGACGCCACATGTTCATGGGCCAAATTTCAAAAATCATTTTGATTATTCCAGTACCTTGCAGTACACACCAATACTTATATGCTAGATGATCAACCTTTTCTGATCGTTTCCACAACGTTTCTTTCACAATGCAATCGCATGACCAGATCTCAAATTTATCTTTAAGAACAGTCATGACTACTCAGTTCATAGAAATTTAAAGATGGTATGTGTGTGTGTGTATTGGGTTTTACAGACGTTTATCAATCAGATATTATTAGTTACGCCTGGGGACCGACCTTTAAACATCACTATCCGAAAGACGTCACTCAGTTTTGAACCTGCGTCCTCGGCTGAATCAGTTTGTAACTTTCATTCATAGCTGGATTACAGGCGCACGTCACAACGCCTTCCTTCCTTTTGAAGACCTAAAAAACATCAAGTTTCATCAATCCAGTGGTATATTAAAGAGGTCTATTATTAGGAACCTCGTTCCAAGTGAAGAAAAAAATGGAAACTGGCTTTCAACAAATAAATTTTGAATGTTTACTTCTAGATGAATAACCTGACTCTTTCAAATTTTGTTGTTGTATTATTATTCCAAATGGATATATGTAGTGAAAACGAACGTTGAATTATGAAGAATATATAATTTATGGGTAAAAATGTGAATTTTATGACCTTAATCGCATAAATTACCATAAATATGCAAATGAGTATATTCTATACACTTAACTTGACATGCATGCAAATTTTTGTGGCGATCTGCCATTTTTACGGTCAAGGTCTTGGGGGGGGGGGCAAATAAGCCCCCCCCACCCCCCTCGGGCTATGCAGTTTTGAAATTGCCTGGGCTATATAGGGTTAAAAGAAGTTTTTTCCTTTACATCTGTTTAATCTAGCCTCCCTATTCCTTTCTTCCATTCAAC
This sequence comes from Hemicentrotus pulcherrimus, assembly GCA_003118195.1. Taxonomy (NCBI): domain Eukaryota; kingdom Metazoa; phylum Echinodermata; class Echinoidea; order Camarodonta; family Strongylocentrotidae; genus Hemicentrotus; species Hemicentrotus pulcherrimus. The sequence goes on along the minus strand of BEXV01003910.1, from coordinate 12,242 downwards.
ACCTGATTTCAGATATGATACACAGGTTGGAGATGGCCTATCCAATGAATGAGCTTATGAGGGCGCTGTTTACAAAGCAACAAGATCAGGTAGCCTTGTTGTGTCGGAACACGAGGGAGAAAGTGGACCAATACCTCCGTTTGATGACCAGGATGCACAGCCTGAAACTGGACAACAAAAAAGTCAGGTCGGTTTTGTTTTTAGAATACATTCTTGTTTTAACGTATGAAGCAGTTGTAATAATGATGATTGCTTCTTCTTAATGATTATTATCATTACAGTATACTGATCAAAGTCCATATACAACAAAAGCACAAAATTTATAAGGATGTAAAAGAGATGCCAACCAGTACGATTAAATCGTATTTAGTACGATAATAAGAGTGAAATATGCTAATATGATATCACCTCTTAAATGGATCGTTTAACAATGTTAAATTTGAGATACACGGCCCTATGTGTTATCAGTGTCTGTGATATGGTGTAATATTGATGCCCTAAAAAATCGCGCTTCAAAATGATCAAAAAGTGCCTCAAAAAAGTAAAAATCTTTGAGTGACCGGTTTTACCATACTCGTTTTCCCCAATAGACTGTAGTGTTATGAAAACCGTCAGGTGAACGGTTTTCAAAATTTGTAATTCAAATCATAAATATCTTGATAATCAGACAGGCGATCGGCCAGTAAAAGTCACGGGGTTCCTGACTGACCTAAAGGTTTATAATTATCATTGCAGCATGAGCTAAATCCAGAATTTTGTTTCAGAATCTGAGACAAAGTTACTTGATCCCTTTAAAATATTTTTTATCTTTAAAAAAAAAAACAATAGCGGATTCGCATAGAAAAATGTTCAAGTAAACCCACGCAACCCCAACAAACATTTTGCTTTACAATTTTCTCATTATATTTTAATGAAAGTGCAAACATTTTACTTGAACGTACTTTAAATACCAGTAAAACATTTTTCTAAAATTTACTGGCCCTGGGCCGATGTGCCAGTGGTAGTGTCAAGTTTTCGTGAAAATCTGATTTTTCTCTCCAAAATCTAATTTTTTTAGGATACACAGTCTGTTTTTTTTTTTTGTGTCAAGAGGTTGGCATCTCTGATGTAACGGTAACAATGGCATAGATATGTACCTCACCTTGCCTTATAAGAACTAGAGAAATTTCACACAGAACTAACACCTCGCCCCCTCACAGCAGCAAAACAACCTTGACTTCATTATTTACGACGGACGGGAAGAGTTGGGTTTTGAGTTTCTTATTCATTTTCCATCACTTTGCCATTCTTACCAGATCGACCGAGGCCAAGGTCACAGACCTACAGGAGATGACCTCTGACCTCATCCATCATTTTGAAGCATCTCTCCATGGCAACGACAGCGACAAGGCAGATGCTGTGATCAGAGCAGAGAAATGGAGCGGTCGCATGACCGAGGTGGCAGCTGAAGCGAGAGAGCTGATTGGTTGGTGTGGGGAGTTAGGCATTGCGGTGGCAAGGCATGATGGGAATGATCACATGACTACATTGCAGTCACAGGTATGAACCATGCATATAAATGGATTATACTTGAAAGGGTCTTGTGTTGCTAAAAAAAAAAAAAATGGGATGCCAGATTATATGGATGGTGATTATGATGTGGATTTTCTTTGAAGTTGAAATAAATGCCTCTGCTTAATAAAGTGTTATATGTGTCTATTGTTTTAAGGTTTCTGTTAAAATTCTTCTTATTTTATTGAAATTAGCAATTATTCAGAGACTTTATTAAAAAAAAAAATGTAATGTTGATTGAGGTTACAGTACAGTGTAACCTTAATTTTGAGACCATAAGAAGTAATTGTACAATAGATGACTGCCAGTTTTACGGTATTTTAACAAATCTGAAAAATATAGGGAAAATGGACATTTGAAGACTAGCTTGTGGTGAGTTGGAGTGTATTGCTTTGTAAATGATTGGCCTGATTTGATTTCACTGCTAATGTAGATGCCTGCATGAACCAACTATTTGTTTAATTTGTATAATAATAGTTATAATAATTTTCTGTTTTTGTATAGCGCATATCATTGTAATGTCCCTATGGACTTTCAAAGAGCTTTGGAAATTATTACCCTAGCTTTTGCTCTGGCAGCCATTATCAGCGCAAAGTGCTGTCAAGGAATAATCCTACCAGGTACCCATTTAGCTCACCTGGTTGGAGTTTGACAAATGTAGATTAATGTCTTGCCAAAGGACATTGGTGTTGTGGCAGGGATTTGAACCCCGTACCTTTCTGGTTCGAATTTCAGAGATTTATCCACTGGACCACAACACCTCTTGTCCAATAATTGCATGTGAAGAGAAAAAAATGAAAGAAACTTGAACATCGGACCTTCATTCCTTGTTTATGACTATGAGATTTGTTTAAGCTTAATAAATTTGTGGACTTCTTTTTAATAGATTGATCAGGTCACCACCTTGAAGGCTGATGTCATGAGGTTGATTGGTGTTACCGTTGGTTGGAAGGAATCTCTACAGGCTGCAGATGGAGGAGACACACCCACTCATGCCATGCATATTCAACAGATGCAGAGCAAGGCCTCTGATTGGTCCAAGGTGACATATGACCTACACTCATTAGCCAATGAGAGTCTGATAAGCCCAG
>BEXV01003907.1:15973-26767 GCA_003118195.1 Hemicentrotus pulcherrimus | reverse complement strand
GCAAGAAGGATCCCATATTATATATATATGCACTCTGCAAAAATTGCGTGCCTACCCGCCCCTTTCCCGGAAAAAACACCTTTTTATAACATCATCCCCCTTTCTTTTTTTCCGTTTTCCTTATTCTCCTTTTTCTCCTCTTGCTTTTTCTATCCTCCCTCTTTTCTTTTTACCCTCTACACTTTTTTCTTTTTTTCCCTTCTTTTTCTTTCCCAGTCTTTTTCTCCTTTTCCCCCTTTTTCTATTCCCGTTCCCCCTTTGTTGTTTACCAGGGGAAGGGAGGCATGTTCCCTCTGTTTTCCCCTGAATCCGCCACTGGTATAGTATTATAGATGTGTAGTTTCCTGCGTTCTGATTGACAGGCTTGATAGACGTTAAGTCTTATAGTTGTACTGATAGTGTCATGCTTGGCCCGCTATATACGCCGCCATAGCTTTACCCTTGGGTAACTTTTGTCCGTCTGAACGTAGCTTATAGCTACGTTCAAACGGAGAAGTACCAGAGTTCCAATTTATCCATTCTATTCAACAAGTAGTATGTCTGCCGTATTTTAAGATGAAAAACAAGACTGAAAGAATATGTCCTTTTTAAGGACTTAACTCTGCAGTTCGCAACCAAAGAAAAGTTTGTTATCTTCTTTAGATACATTGGAAATGTCTTTTAAGTCTAAGATATCTGCCTTTCGAGAGGGTAGAAAAGGAGACTAGAGAAAGGAGGGATACAAAAGCATCAAATATATAAGCGGATTATTTATTGTGTATACATGAATGGTTTAGCTAATGTATCCGAATTGCATTGGAAGGAAAGATATTAACTCATACAGATTAAGTTAAATTTCTTTATCGCATATTCAACATTAATATCAAATTTCTCACGGAATTTTTTTTTTATCAACATCGATTTTTTTTCTTTCTTCCTCGGAATCTAAAAGCGATTTTTATGATATGGGAAAAAATATTTTCATTTTATACACATGCGGACTCCACCAAATTTAAAGTCTGAAAGTAAATCAGGAAATTAAACCGTTATACTCGAAAAAACCGGCATGATTGAGTAGTCACTTTTTGTTGTTTTATAATCCATTATGATAGTGTCATTTAATAAAGCAATCCTTGTGAAAAAGAAATGTTGGCATTAACTATTTAAAGAACAAGTCAACAAGTTTCAAATTCACAGTGACAATCGATGGAGTGCGTGTTAGATACAAAAGAAACTACCTGATCCTCCATTACATAGGAAAGTCATTGAACGATTGATCAGAAGAAACAAATGCAAATACATGGGGTTTCATATCTCTCTTTCTTTTATTTCACATATCCATTCATGAAAGGGTGTTTAAACAGCTTGTATTGATTTCAACAGATCATATGATATTACCCAGGTCTTAAAATGTCGCCCTCAACTCATCTGTGCTTCTGCTTTTAATCGGTTCTGTTAAAGCTCTCTGAGTTTTCTATAAAGTGAGAAGCCATTCTTTTGTCAAGCATTTGTCACTCAGTACACCGAAGCGAGGAGGGCATCTCTTTATTAAAGATATTATCTAAGCGATGGTCATTCCCTCAAAATTGGTTTATTTCTTTACCAAATGTAAGGAGGTTCATTTAGCTTTGCAAGCACCATTTAGGGACACGCTGTTAGTTAATCACCAAGCTTTAAAGGTTTATACACAAACAACTTTACTTTTGGTTTCGTATCTGAGAACCGCATCAAACGTCAAAATAATTTATTATTGTAGTATAAGTTTTGCACAAAATGGAAACTAACTTTTCGAATACGACAAATGGAGGGCAGGTTGAATATGGAAATCAAACGATTATCTCTATTACCAATGCAATCTATATTGCGATGGGTTTATTGGGTGTATTTGGTAACGCACTCGTTCTCCTTATCATCATAGTCGTTCGGGATCTCCATGATGTCGCCAATGGCTTGATCGGCAATCAATCTTTGATTGATCTATTGACGTCTCTCCTTCTCCTAGCCAGCTTTGTCGCACCCTTTCCACCTCTACCAACCAACAACCTAACATTCGCCCAGTTCATCTGCGCGTTTTGGCACTCAAGGTATGCGTTCTGGTCTCTAATCGTTGCTAGTTCGCTCAATCTGACGTTAATGACACTGGAGCGTTACTATGCCATCGTATTCCCTCTCCATTACCACATGCGGACCAAGTCGGCAAGATTAATCTGCCTTGTCGCTCTACCCTGGCTGTCTGGATTCGTCTATCAGCAAAATCTGATGTGGTTCACGAGGGTGGAAGAAGATCAATGCCTGCTGTTTCGGTTCCCGAACAATGCGACAAGAATTGGTTTCGCTTTCGGCAACGCGTTTTTGGAGCTAGTACTGCCGGTCGCAGTCATGGTATTCGTGTACACCTCCATATTCATCAAGCTGAAGTCAACAGTGGAGGACAAATTTAATAATACGACCAGAAAGAATCGACGATCGGAAAAATCCGTTTCGCAAACCCGTAAAATTCGACGCGTCGACCACCGATACCGTGCCCGAAGAAATGTTCTAAAAGTTATGCTGACAGTGTCCGTTTTCTTTATTATTTGCTGGGTACCCAACCAGATGTTATATTTGGCATATAGTTTCGGGTATCCTTTAGATTTTAACGGCTTGATCTACATGTTGTCAGTGTTGATTGCTTTCGGGAATATGTGGGTTAATCCCTTTATATATTCTTTTCAATATCGAAGATTTCAGAAAGGTTTAAGGAAGGTATTTTGTCGATGGACAAAAGACACCAAGTCCAAGAAAACAACTGGGGTTTCAAGTACAGTTTCTGCAACGGTTTGACATTAATGGGTTGACGCTCGATCATTATTTAATGTCACATCTCAGTCGCGCGAGATTGACACCAAACCACCAATTAAACAACTGTATTACACCTAATGTCAAAACGTCCGTCCCCTTGTGTTGGTTTGTACTGTGGGTTTGGCGTTGCTGAGGTATAATTATGAATCGTGGAGTGTATTTCTAGTAAATAACGAACAAATGCGAATATAACATAAACATTTAATTAGACATATTTACATTTGTTTTGATTACAACTTGTCGGGTTTGAGGAATCAATGTAGGACCGCACTAGTACTTGGTAACTTGTATTTTAAACTTGTATATGCCAGTGTGAACTCACAACTTAAAAAATAGACTTAATGTGCCAATTCAGCATGAAAATTGGTACCCTAACACAAATTTATCCTACTCGCTAGGACATTATTATTTTCCGCCTTTTTATTTGCGATCAAATGTTATCCTTATCTCTATAAACTGAATTGATGCATGGATCGTGTTTTAATGATGTTGAGGGGCCATTTAAGAATACTGATAACCAAGTGAACCAAGAAAACCAAGTGCTTTGTATTATTTTGATGAAGTGTAATTCACGTTTAAATAAAGATGAAATCTGTTTAATAATGTGTTGCGTTGAAGTTTGATGTAAGTTATTGCAAATTTGCGCATCGAGAATCCAATGTTGATGTTAATTATAATTGAGTCTGCAACATTTGACTTGTGACTTAATACGAATTCCACGCTTACAATAATCATTAAACAGGGGGCAGGGTTTAATAGTATTCTAAAAATTGCCAAAATCGTATACTTGATACCAGGGAAAAATGTCAGCTCGATTTTTGTTTTAGAATTTTTCGTGGAATTTAGTTCAAACTAGTTTAATTCAACCTGAATCAAATTTATATAATTCTGAAACTTTACTTATATCTTGTTTTTAAAGTAGGTACAACACTTATTTATCGACCTATTTTCATATACAAGCACGTATCATTATAGGAATGAAGTTTGATATCGTGTATGAATTTTTTCTTTTCATGGAATCAAATGGAGGGAACTTAAATCGTTTTGCATCTCTATGCAACGCATATAGAAAGGTTTTTCGTGAGTTTCAAATTCTCCACCCTGTTCGCTAAATATAAATAACGTCTTCAATATATTGAGCTAACACAAAACAAGATTGAAAGGACCTGCCATTTATAAAGGACTTAAAGGGATAGTTGAGTTCTGTTTCCAGGCTCTTATTCTAATATATGACTATACTAGTGCCTTTTTGGGGACCTAAAATTGCTATAAAGGTCATTTTAGACCCCCCCCCAATATGTACAATTTAGCTAATACGACAATACCAGTTCAGCTCAATTTAAAACAACAAAAACAAAACACGGTGACCGTTAATTAATTAATTAATAATAGCAATACACTGGTCGGCTGGTTGCGCTTTATATAACCAGCATGAAAAAGCCAATATCGGCATTGGCCGAAATACACCGTAAAAAGCGCTGTTTCGTTTTTCAACGGCTTTTACAAATTATCGAATATTTCTGGTGGTACACAAATATTAGAAATAGTTATATTTATAGATATTTCAGCCGTCTCTGAACCAATTTTGAACAAAGATGACTTGCAAATTTGACACTTCAGTTTTTCATTATCTCACATAAATATATTTTGTGTAGCACCCTCTGCAACAGAACTCAACTATCCCTTTAACTTGGCAGTTCGCAACCGAAGAATAGTCTGTAATCTTAAGATTGAAAATGTTTCGCAGGTTTTTAGATATCTTCCTTAATTTCCAAGGGGTAGTTATGGAGATGAGCGAAGAGAAGGATAGAAAAGCATGAAATAAATAAACGGGGTATGTATTGTGTATACACATATATCTACTCTTGCAGATTAAGTCAAATTTCTCTATCTGATATACAGCACTCTAATCAGAAATCTCTCGGGAATTTTCTTTCTGCATCTTTTTTTTTTTTGCCTCTAACGTTCAAAAGAGACTTGTTATGATATGTGGAAAAGGTATTCATTTTTATAAAAACATGCGGACTACACCAAATTGAATGTCTGAAAGTAGTTCACTACGTAATACATTCAATAGTAAATTTAGAAATTAATGTCTGAAGTATTTCACTAGCTAAAATACTCCAAAGTCAGTTTTTAAATTAAACCGTTATACTCCATATTACCGGCATGGTATTATTCAATTGTAATTGTCTTAAAATCCATTATAATAGTGTCCTCTAATAAAACAATACCTGTCAAAAACAAATGTTGGCTTCAATTATAAAAAAAACGAGGTAAAAAGTGTCAACATTCAAAGTGACAATCAATCGAGTGCGTCTTAGATACAAAAGAAAATACCCGATCCTCTATTAAACAGTAATTTCATTGTACGATTGAATGATTGATATTTCATAGTTGTATAATATTGTATTGCCTATATATTGAATGTTAAAAAAAAATAATAATTTAGGAATTTGGAAATCAATGTTTTGAATTGATTTGAAATCGAGTATCTACTGAACAAATGTGGATATAAAATAGTTGAATTGCAATTAGACATATTTACATTTTTTTTTATTTTGATCAATTCCTGTGATCCGAGAATCAATTTAGTACTGCGTTTAACTACATGTATGTAAACTTGTATGTATATACTAGCATGAATTCACTATTTCTTTGTTAAAGGCCTAACATGCCTATTCAGAATGAAAATTGGTTTGTTAACACAAATCTATCCTACTCGCTCTGCCATATCCTCCCCTTCATTTTTGTTATTAAATGCTATCCTTATCTCTAGAAACTGAATTAATGCATGGATTGTGTTTAAATGATGTTGATGGGGTCATTCAAGTATACCAATAGCGTGTTCTGCTTTACTTTAGAGAAAGACTAGTGCTTTGTATGATGTTAATGATGTGTAATTCATTTTTTCTTTTTTTGAAGATGAAATCTGTTTAATAATGTGTTCCTTTAAGTTTCATGATTATCGTAAGTTTGAACGTCGAGAACTTAAGGTTGATAATAATGAAACACTTTTCAAAATTATACTTGTGACTTAACCCTATATCCAGGTCTTAAAGGTCCACTCTAATGGGGCTTTCACATATACACTCCGGGGCCCGTACGGCGAGTAAAAACAGACATTTTGGAAATTTTCGGCCGGTGTCCGGCCGGTTGCCGTAAAGTTCCTACGGGCGCCGGGACAGTTTTTCAAGCCGTACAGGCGCCGTGGTGCTGAGTTGGTTGCTCCCAATTCTCCCGGCGTTTTTATGTGACTGTAAGGCCGTATAAAGCCCGTAAAGGGCCCGTAGGGCCCCTTACGGGTCCCATGCGGGCTCCGGACGGTGCCCGGACGGGCCCCTCACAATTTTGGGAGTCAATTGTCATGGAAAAACTTTACGGGCGCCTTGCGGTGCTCAAGGGTTCCGTACGTGTACCCTACGGCGCCCTAACAGGCCCCTCAAGAGCCCCGGGTGATATGTACAACAATCGGCGTCTGCCGCCCAGGGGCCATTTGAAATTAATATTGCCCGTGCGGGTCCCTCACGGCGGCATCTCGAATGTACAACGCCGTTTTAAATACAGGAGGTGAGGACACATACAGAGTGAGTCAGAAAAAGTGTCCCATTTTTAAAAGTTCAGTTGTTTAAAGAATGAAAATTTAATCATGAGTTTCATATGTTTGATATGTCTTTATAGAGTTATTTTCCCAGTACATTTAGGTACCATATTCATTTCTGCATGCATGACAGAACTTCAGACAATCTTTACAAGACTGCCAGATCTCACTTGCGCGAAGTTGCTAGGTGATGAATTAAATAATAACAAAGACAGCCATTTTTTTTTTCAATTATCCAATTAGCTAGACAGACAAACACAAGCACATGCACACGCACATGTACAAGCACACGCACACAAATGAGCATTCCGTTCCCGACCAGGCCCACCGAAACTGTTACTTTTTGTCGGGAATTTTTCTTATCGTAGGACAAGTTGAGTGGCCGCTGTCCTCTTCGTGCGTAATGACGAATGTTGGGCTTCATGGTAATGATGGTGATGATGATGATGATGTTAATGATGATGATGATGAAGATTAAGATGATGACGATGATGTTGATGATGATGACATGATGGGGGTAGTGAATGTGTACAAAAAGAAAAGATTGTTAGGGTTATATGCCACTTAAACATTCACCGGTTTATATGTGACCTAGGCATAACCCAACTAGCATAGTCTTTCCAAACACTAATACACCTCTACTTATTGATAAGTAATTGATATTCCAGCCTCTGATTTTTCAAAAAATCTCTAAATTGACCAAAAAATGATAATAGCCATCCATTTTGCAGTTCTGACGATTGCCGGGCTACGCCCCTCGAAAAAAGGTAATACGGTCATGTGGCTTGATGACGCATTTGACGTCATTACGGGATGTCCGATATGATATTTTCATAATTAGGAATGACGAAATTGCCAGAAACGTTCTGCGATTATCAAGTGCATATTATTTTTCAGATAAATGTCTTTTTCTTTCTTCAATTAATATTATAGTTTGCCTTTATAAAGACGTTTTAATACCTAAATCACCTTCCTTTTCACCGGAGAGGCGCCTGCAGTGACGTCAAATGCGCCAGTACCGAAACTGTTTTTTTTTCCTGTGCGTTCTGAGTTGTCATTTCTAAAGCTAGATTCCAGATTTATTGATGATTTCTAAGAAAAATCATTGTCATGTTCGGAATCTCCGTCACAAAATATTTTACACGACTATTTTTCTCATTGTTTAGCCCGTTTTGGTGAGAATGTCCCTTTAAATTCCTTATACACATTTTAACATAATCATTGGAAATAGGGTAGGGTTTTACAGGATCGTGAATAATGCGAACATTCAAAAGTAATAAGGAGGTAATAAAAGAAATATCACAGCTCTAACTTTACTTACATCATTTTGTTGTGGAATTAAGTTCAAACTAGAATTATGTCAGCCTAAAAAAGAATATTAATACCTCTGGAAATGTTCACAGAATTGATTCATTTTTCGTAGGTATGACACAGATTTATCAACTTATTATACTTTTTTAAACTTGCAAATCGGGGGGAAAAGGTGAAACATTAATTTCAAAATTACTGTGAACAAAGGGGTGCCTATCAGAAAGATGTGTCGTTTACAAAAAGAGGAGATACTACCAGCCTGGGTACTACATAAAAATAACAAAATGAGAAAACTAACTGAGTCATAATCGCTAGGAGACACGGAAAAAGGAGGGGATAAAGAGATAAGATGGATTCACACCTAGGAAATAGAAAACAGACAGATAGAGAGTAAGAGAGAAAGAGAAAGTGTGTGTGTGTGTGTGTGTGCAAGAGAGACAGAAAGAAAGAGAGAGAGAGAGAGATAGAGAGACAGAGACAGAAACACAAATGCAAATCAAAAGACAGGAGAACTAAGGCGACAAACTCTTGTAAAATACAATTGTTTAGGTCATCATATTTGCATCAGAAATTGGTATTTTTAAGAAAAAAAAATAAACATATGATCAAAAGGGTAACCAAAGCATGAGAAACAAAGTCATGAGAATAATCAACAAACACAAACAACAATCTCTGTATAAGTAAGTAAAATATTAACCATACCTTCTGCTAACCAGAACCCCGTCCTCTAAGAGTTATCAACTTATTTGGGATCGATATTAATCGCAACTATGTATACAAAGGGGACTGCAAACTTGCGATTGATCCAAATCAATTGCAACTCTTAATAAGAAGGGCCCATGGTGTTAAGTATTAACAATAAGTGTGACACTGCACATGTAAACTGAAATACTAGAGGTACATGTGAGAAAAAAGCATGTAAAAATATGGATGATCCCTGTTGATATATTCATTTGGAAGAAAGGTTTATTCCCTATTTGTGAAAGAAGTTAACAACTATGTATCTAAACCACTTGGGAGAATCGTGCAAATGTCTTCAGATAAACAATACACCCTGTTGGCTGTGATATCGTTAACCCCCCCCCCCCCAAAAAAAAAAAAAAAAAAAAAAAAAAAAAAAAAAAAAAAAAAAAAAAAAAAAAATAAAAAAAAATAATACAGTTATTTTTTGATGAACGTGTATGTTTGGCATAGACATGATTTTAGAAAACCATGCAGTTCTAACACATAAAAATGTTAATATATTTTGTGTTACATGTTACATACGTGTATTACAGAACGAAACAGACTGATTATTTTTCATTGAACAGTCAGTCTTTCGCAGATCTGTTTATAACTGGAGGCGTTCTTATATTACCCTCCCCCGCACATGTATGTTGATCCGGATAGTTTACCACAATGATCTGAATAATTCTAACTTTCAACACAATTTTTAAAACAAAATTTTGACTTCTAATCAAATGAAAATTATAATTTTCCACAGAAATATCAAAACAAACTGTTTAAATGCACTTCTGATCCCAAGACAACATGAACAAATCAAAATGCCCATCCAGTTGTCAGATTCAATGCAGACACAGTATTCTCAGGCAAGAAGGATAAATTTTATCACGAGACTGCAATAAGCAGGGACTCATGAATCTCATTAGTTAGGAACTGAGGAAGAGTAATTGCACCGTCATCACTGATCCGAAGATGCAGATGTACATATTGCTAAAGCTGCAGTGAATTCTTCTCGTTGTCAGTCTACTACTCTGATTTGAGAAGGCACTGACCTATTGGTGTTACTCTTGCATTACGCGGATGTAGATTGCAGGGACCTTTACTTCCACTGTTACAATGCAGCCAAGGCTCCGAAGGTGTATAACATTAATCAGTTGAAAGTGGACCTGGGTAAATATCTATGCTCACTATTACTTTCTCGACATGCCTACACTGGTTGCGATTCGACTTCAAGGATATTCGGAATCGGAAATAGAGCAGTCTTCGAGAAGCTTGTGAAATGCAGCCCCACTTAAGAATCCAGTGCTAGTACTTTCCTTCTTCCAAGTCAGCCACAAGAAATAATGGAGGAACTTTGGTATCAAAGCAATGTCTTGCATGTTTAGTTGCTGCTGTAATGACTCAGTTGCATCATTACAATAGAACTTGTTCGTCAAGAAAATTGCCAATACGACTCCCTCCTACGCCATCCTCCATCAAATTTCACTCCCTCGATACTACCAAGTCATGGCATTGATGGAGAGTGAATTATAAGACATGGACGTCACAGATTGGGGCTGGAAATTAGAGGACAATGATGTTGAATACGGAGGCTGTACCTAGTAATCTTCTTATGGTTGATTCATTGCAACTGCTGTACTGCTTGTAGCACACCTTGCTGTACCAGCAGATGTTACAGACTACCATGTAACAGTGTGTGTGTGGACTTTGCCAACTTGATGTATGCCACAATCCATATAACGAGTCACTTGATAGTGAAGCAGAAGATGATTTTTCCTTACTAAAGTACATTCCTCATCAAAAGGAAGGAACATGAAGATCTGCATGTGTATTCGCTATAAGATGACATAAACTACAAAAGGTTTTAAACATTTTTAATTGTATGGTAGGTATTATGAATGTGTGTCTAGATATTATCATTAAGTTGTTACTTTGTCTTTTATCACTAATCCTAATGGATTATATGACCCCGAAAACCATAGTATAGACACCCCAATTATGTCCATCGGATGGATAATACGTGACTTATGGCACATTTTAATGTTTTGGCGGCCATTTTGTACGCCATTTTGGATTTTGGGGGTTCCTAGACCATCACAAACCTTTCTTACTTGTCTCAATGAATTCTCTGACCCCCGAAATTATGTCTCTAGGATGGATAATAAGTGATTCATGGGCATTTCTAGGTATCGGCGGCCATCTTTAACGCCATCTTGAAAATAACAGCTTTCTGAAACTTCGATTGTGGTATTCTTTTAGTATGTAATTCCTGAGGTCAAATACTAATAGAAACCTTTGAAAAACCTTTTGTTGCAATTTTTTTTTTTTTTTTTTTTTTT
>BEXV01003899.1:0-10533 GCA_003118195.1 Hemicentrotus pulcherrimus | reverse complement strand
AAACTATTAAAATCACTCTCATGTTACGGGAAAAATATTGCATATAATCAATTGATTTGCTCGATTCAGTTCGATGGCACAAACACGGCACTACTGGACAGAGATCCTAATAATTACAGAGCTTGGTCTTGTTGCTCTGTTCGCCAGCAGTTTAAGGATATGGAATCCCGCGGCACATTACTCACAAGAGTTCTATCAGTGTTTTGTTTTTTTGAAGCTTGTTTTGCCAACAAATCAGCTCTTTCATTTCCTGGTAGACCGCAGTGGGCTGGTACCCATTCAAAGTTAACATCTATCCCGAAGGAGTTTATAGCAAATAAATTTCATAAATCTCAACAATTATGCTGGATTCTTTCATATTCTTTATGGCTTCTAAAGCTGATGCTGAATCTGTTAAAATCACTACTGCAATTGGATGATATTCATCTATCCATTCAAGTGCCATTAATATAGCTACCAGTTCTTTGACAAGCCATTTATATACTGCTACCACTCTCCACCAAGGTAAAGTTCTTCGGGTGCCCCGGGTGCCCCGTAGGAAGTAATCAATTGAATCTTTTAGCGACTTATCATTGCGGCTCAGGTTCTAGCCGTGGTAATAATATGATCCGTTGTATTAAGCGCAGAAAAGTATATTAATATATTATCTGCTCTATATTAAGGAACCTTTTGTTAATAATATTGTTAAGTTTGTTACAGGCTTCAGTAGTCGCCATTCATAGGATTTTGTGAACCTGTTACTAGTGGATTCTCGTATTAGTCGTTTGTAGTAGAAATCATTAGGAACTAGTCAGAACACTATTATACAAAGGCACAGTAATTATTCACCCAACCAACGATGACAAAACAAAACAAAGATCAAACCGGCGGTCTCTATAAAATGCAAGAGCTAAACAGCTAGAAAAAATGGAGCCTGTGCAGGAAATGAATTTTATTCATTACATACGCTTGGTTTTATTTCTTGGGTCATCCCACTTTTTTCTGCATGGCGTATGAACTAATTGGAACATTCAGATGAGACGTCATAAACACGTATGGCATACAATATAGCATATTGTTCATCAAAATGACTGACGTCTTGACGGTTTTGTTAAGATAAACAAATATCTCTACACCCTCTCTTATTTCAAAAGCTTTCATGGATGTAAGCTGTCTGGCCGTCCAAAGATATGTTCATTCTTGGAAGTGATTTGATGCTTTGAAACCTATCGGACAGGCATTAGACTATCGGCAGACTAAACAAAGAATTACATTACCCCCGAATGGGCAAGTTTTTGTGAGGTTAGGAGTCGGTGCGTCCTTAGCCTCTTGTCGATGGCCCTCGCGTTTTTGGAGTCCGTAAATTGTCGCGAGCGAAGCGAGTCAGAGCATATCAGGTCCTTCATTCGCCAACATGATTACATCAGCTTATAGCGTCTATTAGGTAATTAAATGACGACCGCAATACATACTTCAATGTTATACCCTAATAGTAGTATGTACATTTTGTGTCAATTCATGGGGTCATATATAACCAGGGATACCGTTATACTCTGGCATGTATCTGATTTGACGGTACAAACGTCACATCCGGATTTAACACATCACGACGTCACGTTTACAGTTATACATTGAATATACCAAAGTTAGATTCAAATTACACTTGGTAAATTCTTGTTGAACGATCCTTCTTCAAGCTTACGATTGGAATGTCGGAGTTGGCTCTAAACATGCTATACACAGGAAAAAAGTAAAGAAGATATTCGACCTTGGACATTTTTCTTAAATGCACTAATTCCTCTTGGTGGCCATGCCTTGAACCATAATACATGGCCCTACAGAGGAATTTTTCCTGTTGGGGCCGGGGGAAATGCAATGATTTTTTTGACAATTTATTGCATTTTCTTCGTTTTGGGGGATTTGTAGGGGCGGCCGCGTATAGCAACCACTGCGTACAGTCATGATTCGGGGGGCTTAGCAATAGCCTCGTTACTATGAGGCCCCCAGGATTAAAATCGTGTCGATCAGCGATATAATTATGTGCCCTTTTGTGAGGCATTAATCCTCATTACTGTCAATTATGACTTAAGGACGTAGGTTCCCTAGCTAATTAGCATAGTAGCATACATATGATTTAGCAGTCACGTAAAACAAACACTTGCAAATTGATATTCAATTAAATCTGAGAATGTATGCCATTATCTAGATCTATTAGAAATAAATAATTTGTTTAGATCCTTCTCTAAACTGGGGTAAAAATAATTATTCCACCATTATGACCAACAGTGTACCTGCCAATGTAGCCAGTTGCCCGTGATCACAGAACTGTAAACATACGAAGAAGGCTCAGGTTCGAAAAATATGGCCAGCGCTCGTACGTGATCGCGTGATATCCGCCATCTTCGTTGGTCCTTTGTCGTGTTCGCCATTTTTTTTTCTCAACGAAAGGCCAGACTGGAATACTTAAAAATTGTGAGCTCAATAGATCGAGAACTAAGCAAAATGGCGGTGTATGTACTCGAGCGTATCTCCCAGCACGTTCAACGGCCACACGTCGATCTGTGCATTGTAAATTGGGATGAGTGTTCTACGTATTTTACAGTTCTGTGCCCGTGACTCCTGCACTCAACGCTTTGGGTTGTCGTCAACTTTTTTAATGAAAAAAATCCAAGCAAATGTATCCAATTATTTCATAAGCATACAGGACAGGGGACTGAGTGATGCAGCCCCCCCATAACCTTTTCGGGCCCGCCGGACAACCGCAACCTGATTCTGGCAGTTGTGTTATATTTACACAGCCTGGTATTCTGTTTATTTGTTCACATCTTATTGTGTATGTCTTGATACAAAAAATAAAAACAAAACTTCAAAAAAATTTAATCCACTTGTTGAAAGTAACATTTATTTGCGTTCATACTTTCATTATTTGTAATATAAACAAAAATATATGTTCAATAAAAAAACAGGTGTATATACATAAATGTAAGAGCAATTTTGAGAGCGTGTTCAGTAAAGAATACAGAAGGCGTATATTCTAAAAATAAAGCCTTGTGTCGGATACGTGCTATAGCACAATACACTATAATCAGACCAGCAGAGAAGAATAGACGACGAAAGGGAAAATAAATTTAGATCAAGGATGTTGCAAACGTACTGCAAAAGTAACATGATAGCTTGCGTCTGACCAAGCTGTATAAAAGATAATATATATGTCAATACAATGGTGAGATGTGCTCTCTAATACAGTGTGACTATTTTTCTTAAATCTGGAAGTTGGTATTCAAGCTACAGACATGCATGTACATTGAATTATACATTGTTACTTAAACAAAATAGAATAAATGTTAATATATTGGTACAAAAATATCAAAGTTGATTAATAGATAGCAGCCAGAGAGGAAGTGACCATTTTATGTGGCCTACCTCAATAAGATAAATTTAGAGTTAAATGTATATATGTACCATATTATAATGACATGATAAAACAAACATTCCTACCGCGAATAAATAACAAGTTATTTTGTTGTATATACTTTTCATGTTTGTTTGAATAGTTGCTTAGTTTAAAATCCGGGTTTATCATTATCTTGTAAGAAACCGAGTTGGTTAACCCTCTGAAATATCTTTCTTTAAAAGACTTCTTCTGTTGATGTTGACAAAATACCAAAACGTGACGAAAAATCAAAGTTATTACCCTCGCCTCACAGACTCCTCCTTCTTGCACAGACGAAACAAAACACCAGGCCAGCTTCTTACGAAACCGTCACGGTCACATGAACAAGTTTACCGAAATCGCGGACATCACTATTAACACGCGTTTCAAGGAGATGTAGGTGAACTTGTACTTTTGACGGTCTTGTGAAACGATGCCCAGACCAAAAGGAAACCAAACAAGAAATGGCATTTAAATCCACAGAATGTAAAATAAATGGTCGATTTGGAAAGGTTTGTGAGGTTGTTATGGACTCGATTCGGCGATGTGACTGTAGTGTCATGGTCTCACTGTCATATGGGAGTAAAATAATGAACAAATAACATTGAAACATAGGTCCTCTGTGCAAAGCCATCCTTTATGACGGAAGAGAGGTAAATGAGTTTAGTTTGGACAATTAGAAAAAATAAACTGCCAGTTCCCGATGTAATTGTAACTAACATAGATAATAACAAAATGCTAAAATACAACGATCAGCACTGCATGATTATCTTTGTGCCTATAGCAATTTCAGTTTACCCCAAATTCTTCAGATGCTTAAAGTTAAGAATAAAAGACATGTACATGTATATCCTCATGTTTGTTGTAGCAACTGTTATAATTAAGTATGTGCAATGGCCCGAGCAAGTTAAAAAAAAATACAGAATGTGAAAGAGACAAAAACTGAATCTTCACAAAAAAGAATTTGAAGGGATCCGGTAACTTTGTCTCAGATCCTTAAAAAAAACTTGATTTAGCTCATGCTGCAATGATATTTATAAACCTTTAGGTCTGTCAGGAACCCCACGACTTTACAAGCCTATCGCCAGTCTGATAATCAAGATATTTATGATTCAAAATCGAAATCAAATTTTGGTTTTCCAAACGGTTTTCATAACACTATAGTCTATTCTGGAAAACGGGTATGGTAAAACCGTACACTCACAGGTTTTCAATTTTTTGAGTCACTCTTTGACCATTTTGAAGCAAATTCTTTTAGGGCTTCAATATAATACCATATCACAGACATTGATAACACGTATGGCCGTGCATCTCAGATTCAACGGGGTTTTTTGATCCCCTTTTTCATAGGTTTTATTTTCTTCTATCATAAAGAAAATTGTACATAATTTATTACATTGCATACCAAATAACAGAATAATCTTCACATAGGTCTAAATGAATATGCAAGTGAACTTTTACATTTCCATACAAAGTTACGTTGTTAAACGACCCCTTTAATGCAATTGAGAAGTTTTAAAATGCTCTAAAGATCGGCACCTCAAAATATTAAAGATCACCTTTTCATTTTTCTTGTACATTTATATGTAAAATGTAAATATAAATATCTTTTTTTTTTCTTTCTTCAAATTAAGTTTTGATGATAGTATATTTGTTTTACACACATGACACCTGATAAGAAAATGTTAACAATTGTATATTTTGGCCACATGCAGGTATGACAAAGAAAATCGCGGGTTGATATTTATTAGTATCTGTAAAATCACAACTTTTCAGATTTTTCTTAAACTTATAAAGACCAATTTCCCTCATTTTTCTGCTTTCATTGCTTCTTTTGAAATAAATACATTTTTTAATGAGTTTGTATAGGAAGAACACAAATATTATCAACGATACATCAAGGACAGAAACTGAAAAAGTGGAAAAACAGACAAAACGAAATATTTTCAAAAAGTGAAAAAAATTAATTGGGTACTTCCGACAAGTTCCATACCATTTTTCTCATGTACTTTGCCAGACGGAAAGTAAACATCGAAAACAGGAAACAAGATATCACAGTCCATCAAATTAACACATACAGACTTAATTTGATATTCGATTTGATAATACTTTTACAACATATATCATACGAACAATAGGTCCACTTTAGAACTCTTATCTTTTTATTACGCAATTCGGAAAATTGCGAGAAGAAGAAGAATTTATTTTGAAAAAGAATAATTTCCTCTAATGGTTCTGGGTTGAATATAAAATCTATTAAAAAGTGATCAAACAATGCATTGTAGTAAATGAAGAATAGAAAAATCAATTGTATATATTAAACGGCAGTAAATATAGAGTCCATTACTAGGATTGTTATCTCCGACTTTAAAATAATCTTTAATACCACCATTAATGTGTGTTTACATCATTTAGACATTTACAGCAGCTACCAAAAAGGCAGATTCACAAGACGAGTCTACATCAACAACAAAATCTTAAAAGACAAACACATCAGAAATATATATTTTAGAAAATTTGAATCTTTCAAATTATTCTACATGATCTAGGAATGTCATTTCTGAAACAGTCACGTTAACTCCAATTCACCTAGTTCTAACTATAACTGATTCCATTGGATGTCATATATACTGAAGTCATAGAAACACAAGGCCTGTTCAAAGCTCTTGAAAAAGGGGGCGGGCATGGCTCAAATTTTTAACGACATGTTATGTTATTCTAAATTTTCAGCATGCCTGTTTTTATCTAACAAAACATGTCTGGTCGCACACATTTACCCCTCTACTAGTCTGGAGACAATGATATCATACAGTGCAAGAAATGGAGGAGTCATCCATTATTTTTAGTGGAATATATAGAGTCTATCAGGAGTGCAAAGAGCGATCTCTCCTGAACGATATTGCTGGAGATAGTACCACCGTCTCTCGGGCTTCTCAATCTTGTAATCAATGACGAGGTTCTTGATAAGCTTCAGCTCGTTAGTGTACTCAGCAATGCTGACCAAACCTACGTCGTACTTTAACTTGGCTATCAGGATTGTACCCCCTTGAGACACAGCAGCGAATGGGAATTCATCCAATCCTGTTAATTTGTGTTTTACCACACCTTGTTGGTCAATCAATCGTATTGTATAACGAGATCTGGTGATCAGGTAATCATTATAGCTAATAATCTGCTCAGGTTCAAATCCACCACATGGTATCTCCCTGATCGCCTTCCCACCTGCGGGTGAGAACACCTGGATCTTTTTAGCTTTTCTGTAGCTAACATAGATCCGATCATCACCGTCTACAGTTAGGCCAGCAAATCCACCATCATCGGGACTCATAGTCTCAAACATTACATTCAACTTTGTTTGCTCTAATGTGTACAGTGTGATATTGTTTGCGCCAGCCAGTACAACATACCGATCATCAGAGAGGAACGCTACTCTACGAATCCAAATCCCAACATGTTTGAGAACTGTCTGTTGGAGCTGACCATCAGCAGAGAAGATCTCCACACCACCACTACTACATCCCACTGCCATTTTACCTTCAGGGGTACCAACCATGAATCTCATGCTATTCTTAGTAGGCAAAGCGATGTTCTTTACAACTGCGTTTACGATCTTACCAAGATCTAGATCGTCCATTCCAACGTTTCTGTCAAAAATTACACTTTTTCCTTTCCTGCTCGATTGCCTCGGCTGCTTGTAATCAGGATCTTTTTGTATCAAGGCCTCTTGTAAGTCTTGACATAGAGTGTCGTGTGCAGCCAAAGCATCCATATCTAACGGTATCCTTGTCCTTTTTGTTACCATGTCGGCTATGGTGGTCAAGTGATTGATTTGCTCCTCAGCCGATTTCTTCATTTCATCCAATTCTTTCTTTACTCCTTCGGTCTTATCCTTGACTTCATCAATGAGGATTCCTTTATTCTCTGTCAAGCGCCGGACTGATTCTTCATATGCTTTGTTGATATCATCTGTACACTGTTTCTGAACATTGCTCACACGCTCTATCTGCTCATCAATGAAATCAAAGTATTTCTGGAAGCAAGAGCGTTTTTTGTCCGCCTTAGATTTGAGGTCTTCGATACTCTTCACATGGCTGCTTTCATAAACAGCTGCGTCGATGACCCGATGTCTTTCGTTTGTATGTTCCATGAGAACACACCTGAAGCAGGCGAATGTCCTGCAGTCGGAACAGAAGCACTCCTCGTCCTCTTTTGGGTGCTTTCTACATTTACAATACCTACGTACTGACACCTTCCCTGATAGGATCTTACTCATGGCTAAAACCTTATGACTGATGAAGTCTGGGCGCCGCGAGTGTTTGTTGTGGCAAGTGCTACATAAATACTTGCCACAGTCCTGACAGTAGACAACAACATTTTGAGGTTCGTTCTCAGATTCACAACTCGTGCAAAGTTGATATTGATTCTTCACGTCCTCCATAAGAGACTTCAAAGCTAAATTTGTCGGTAATTTGCTGACATCTTGGTTTGAGACCTGGTTTTCTGCTCTGCAGACAGGGCATTGGAGCATCTGGTCGTTACCATGGCATTTCAAGATGTTGTCCAGACAGGCCTTGCAGTAGGTGTGAGAACAAGACAAGATTTTGTGATCGGTGAAGGTACTCAGACATACAGGACACTCCAGACTCTGAGTAATGATGTTCTTTAATGCATCAGCCATGAAGAATTCTACAGGAACGCGAGATAAAGGAAAAGGAAAAGAAAATGATAAGTGTAGCATTGATTCATGTGATGTCATTAGAGTAGAGTGTTTATCATTTTATTCACGCCTTTCCCCTGCAGAATATGACGCGCACAAAATATGATATTCCGTCACATTTTGATAAAAAAATGAATTCATGTTATTCATCGATTCACATCAATTGAATGAAGTAATGAATAATAAACAATTTGTAAAAAATTCTCCTTGCCGCTCTTCAGTTAATGTACAGTATAATAATAAATTCTAAAAATAATGATAATAATAACAGTATAATTAAAGTAGTTATAATATTGATAATAATGCATTGTTTGCCTGGATATAATTAATCATTATTACCCCCGGCTTTAGCAAGCTCCCGTGATCTCATCAGCATTCACAGAATTTCTTCCTACCGGGTATCCATTCACTATATACCTGGGATGGGTGGAGAGTGACACATTTAAGGTAGAGAACTGTCTTGCTGAAGGACATTAGTGCAATGGGAAGGGGCAGGGGGTCTCGAACCGCGAACCAATCGATTCACAATCAAGCAACATATCCACTAAACCACACCACATCACCTCTACATGTATCGCAACTAGCCATACTAGTATACATTATGTGAAAATCGGACGTATATAAGTCATACACATTGCACGACTTGAAGCCCATGGTTAAAGGCCAAACGTGTAAAGCAAAACAAATATTTTAAACTACAGTCTCAGAATTGTAGTTAACCATTCACATTTTTAGCACTTGGTTATTGGAAACATAATCATTATGAAAGTCATTACTTCATTAAAGATAAACTTTAGTACTGGTAATGCGATTGCATTGTGAAAGAAAAGGTGTGGAAAGGATAAGAAACAGTTGATCATGTAGCATGTAAGTATTGGTGTGCACTGCAAGGTTCTGGAGTCATCAAAATCATAATAAATTTGACCGAGTCTTGGTAAAGTAACAAGCACTGTACACAGAAAGCTATATATGGGACAACACACATGGTGTCGGGGCTAGTACTACCTTGATTTCCTTGTCTGTCTATGCTCATTACTCAGCCAGTAAACATTTTCTTTCAAAATTGTTTGGCACTTGTCATTTATTTGTAATCTTTAACATTCAGTGTAAGTTTCGTTTGATTCTGTGAGAATTTGTTTTCTTATTTTTACCAGAACTGGAGTTTATCTTTAATCTGAAACTAAGTGTATATATATTGATGATGATGTCATACCATGAGTCCCAACTGTATTACGGGGCATGAGCAGAGGGAAATTATCTTGCCTTGGAATCTTATACCAAGACTCAGGAGTATTAAACGTGTGCTAGTTATCTCTCTCTAAGTATTCATCAGTGTACCTTTATTTGAGAGTTCATATCACCAAGTATTACAAATCCGTGAAATCTGAAACAAAATAATATGATCCGTTATCTACGTTCAGATATGATGCAGATAAACATACTTTATTCTTAAGCTTTGACCAACTCTCAAACTTAGTAGGCAACATTTCGTATTAGCTCTTAAAGCTGATGAAGTATCAAAAGCAATACTATATACATACACTATACATGTACTTATGCACACTGGAATATACTATTTAAAAAATGAAATCAGCGTGTTTGTAGAAATGGCATTTTATCAGATTGTTGTGGTTTGGCTGAATCACTATAGCTGATATATTAGCTACATGTATGTTAAGAATCGCTTAAGAACTTGAAATGTTTACCATGTGCATTCATATCTTCATCTAGGGTGGAAACCTGGGGGGACCTCAATGGTACCCCCGGGAAATTTGAAAAAGTGCACAAAAAAGGACTGTATAGCAAATACTGACTAAAGACTGCAACACACTTTTCAGCTCTGGAGGCGCACGCCACTCGGGGTAGCGCGCTGCTTTTGCCCGGAAAAGGGGGGGGGGGAAGAAGAAGAAATAAATTATAACAATTCTTATTTTAAAATTAAAAACCCAGCAAAATCAAGAAATCGCAGTCGAAGTTAAGGCTAAAATGTCTGCTCAACAAAAAGGAAGAAAGTGGAATTTAACGGATTTTACCATTTACTCGATCAGGGCTATCTGCTTGCAGTTTAGGATGTACGTATGTTGTGCACATGTTTATCTATATTACAATGTTTATCATTGCCGATCTAAGGAAACACCGTGTATTATTTTTGTTTGAGATTAGTCTGCTCGCGGGTTTCTGGGATACATCGAGCAAAACAATACTGTAATGCGACATTCTACATACAAATTTACTTCCAGTGTAATTGGTCCCAGGCATTAACTTTTTCACATCAATATGAAATTATGATTTATATATTTTGGAATAAAAAGGTGTTGAAAATGCCACACCTGGGCCTTTAAAAAGCCCTAAAATCCCCTGGAAGCCACCCGTCGTCGGCTCGGTCGCTACGCTCCCTCGTAGC
>BEXV01003894.1:22858-34659 GCA_003118195.1 Hemicentrotus pulcherrimus | reverse complement strand
CTTTTTAGCTACCCCTCCATTTTCAACATTATTTTGCCAATCATGCTTTGTTGTCCAATTTATTAATTATATTGATTAAGTCCAATCCATTATCGTAAATCATCGTATATAAACATTGTTATTTTTGCATGAAATAATTTGTACACCTATGTTCTTGTTGAAAATGAAAACCAATAAGTGAAATGAAATGAAATATTACTGAGGGGGCGTACTTTGTCAGTCACCTTAGAGAATCCATAAATTCAACTGGAGCCTCTCAGTGCATGGCATCTTTTAATACAAAATCACTGAGGCAATCCTGGATATGGAAAGGACGATTGCTTGATGTGGACCTGTGGTCCTTTATTTAAATATACGTACCTCCTATTTACATATTTGTTAATTCATTTATTCATGTAGAGGCGGATACAATTCTCAATTTTCTTTTCTTTCATATAAAGGAATTCAGAAGGTAAGACGATTCATGTTACTTTTTTTGTCAATTGTGCCGTATGAAAAATAATACATTCATGGCTCCCGTAAAAATGTTGTTAATCCCCAAATTATGTTCCAGTTTCATGGTCCATCTCTATTAAAAAATTCTTGTTATGTGACATCGGTATTTACCTCGTCTCTAATTTCATGATGAGAAGAATCAGAGCCCAACATGGTAGAAGTACTTCGTACTTCGGGGTAACGTCCAGACAATGCAGAGGTAAATTTCACCCTAGTCGAGCCAGGGTGATATCAGGGTGATAAACGGCCTATTAAGACGCTCGCGGAATGTTACCCGAGTAAATTACGTCATCGCCGTGAAAAAATGTACATGTACACAGCGCGCGCCAGCTTATCGCCATGAGACAGGTGGCAGCGGTTATGGTAACCTACCCGGGTTAGGTTTTTGCGGATGGCTTATTAAGACGGTGTCCAAAAGCTCACCCCGCGTTTTACGATCAGGTGAGATCGGGGCTATTGACTAGTAGTGTGTGTAATATACCATATTATGGACAGCAAGGAAGAAATATTTCCCTCGCTATCATTTTCCTCAGCACTGCGCTCTGAAAAATAGGGGGGAAAAATGAAAAATTAGACCTCTTGGGAAGATATAACTCCCTTCAGCGGTCCAAAAAATATTATACTACACACCCTATACCAGTCAATATCTGCACAATATTTGATTACATTTCTTTATCGTCTCATTTCAGGTCAAACAAATCCAAAAGAAGATGAAACTTTTAAAGTAATTTTGCCAACAATAACAAAGGCAATTATCCTTTATATGAAATATAGTTTATAAAATGAACATGGAACTTCCTTACCAGTCTTTCAGAGGGACTCACGAGTTCTGTCCGTAATTTCTCTCCTGAGGAAAAAAATGAACATTTCACAGTATTGATCAGTTTTAGATTCCCTTTTTGTCCGCAATGTGACGGGGATCTGCGAACTTAATTAATAACATACACACTTAACAGGTGTACTTATTGAATCAAGTGATTTATCTCGATTAGCATCATGCTTAGTTTTGTAAGTTTCCTTTTCAAAAAATATCTCTCTCTATATCGTTTATCTTTTTGTTGTATCTATGTGACATGAATGCTAGTAAATAATAATCAAATCAAATCAACAGCAAGTGAAAATGTTTGCCAAATTTGTTTAAGACCTATCTGATGTATCTTGCATATGCTAGGTCTGTGACCCCCCCCCCCTTTATTACCAACAGTAATGATACAAATAAATTATTGAAATCGCGTCCATAGTGCTTGTTATTTCCCCTATCCCATCCCAGCCAATATTGTAAATAAACCCAACCGTCCCTCCGAGTACAGAATCCCACTAGAAATGATTTGGAAAAAATGTGGAATTTGATAATACAGCTCAATATGTCTACCTAAAAACACTGTTACCATTTCTATATAAATTTTAAATTTGGGAAAGGCATAATGTTTCAGTATCATCTTTTCCATCTTGTCAAATAACATTGATATGACTTTGGATTTTGATTTCCTAAATCTTGAGGGCAATATCTTTTGCAAAGGTAGTAAAAATAATGTCCTTACGTGCTTGGTGTTTCAAAACATGACGCACGGTGAGGGTGGATAATACGATCGAGATGATGGAGAGGGTGAAGGTAAATATTACTAAGACTACGAAGCGTGTATAATCTTCAACAGGATGCGTTGGTATCGTCACAGAAGCTCTAAAGTCGATACCTGGAGAAGTGGTGGAAAGTCCTTCCTCTTGGTCTAAGGATAGATCATACAAAATAATCATGAATTTATTCATATTTCATTTTGCGAACGTTTAGGCTAATATATATACATTATTTGATCTGTAGACATTATCAATACTGCTCATCTATTCTCAATCTTTAACGATATGATTTGGTAGATCTTCTCATGAACACTTCTTTGAGGTGGGTTATTTGTTTGTTGTTGTTCATTTCATTGTGTTTTTTTTGTTTACTTCGTCGGCTTCATTATTATTGCTGTTTCATCCGTCAGACAGTAGGCTTACAGACAGACTGATAGACTATCTGCAGGACACCATATATATCAGATCCTGATCCAGCATCCCGATGTTGGAATAGCGATTATGAGAGGCTTTAATCAACTTCACTTATACACGTTGCTTGCAAACATCAACTTTAAAAAAGTCGTCGAGACGCCAACGAGAAAAAATATGATCCTGCACAAGATAGTGACAAACTTCTGTGATTTTTATGATCAGCCACTCGTATGTTGTCCTTTAGAAGCCAGTGATCACAACACGGTGATTTGGTTACCGCTTGCCCCTCCTTAATATCAAAATTCTATCTTGAAACGAATAACAAGACCACTCAGAGATTTGGATATGAGACTACTCGGGCCCTGGATCACAAGGTATGAATGGAGTTCGGTGATGAACAGTATTTCATCAGGCGAACAGACGTAATTATTCTATGCCATTTTGAACTCCCAGTTTGACCGTTTCATACCGAACCAAAAATGTCGTGACAAAAATTGTATTACCCGTCATTAAATCTGTGATCAAGGTAAGACAAACCGCTTTAAATGGTGGTAATAGGGAACTTATCAGGAAACTTGCCAACCGCTTTAAACAAGTATTACGAAAAGCAAAACACGATTATTATACTGATCGAGTGAAGAAACGTAAGAAGGCAAATCCTGCAGAATTATATAATATAGTAGTTTCTGTCCCTAAAACCACCCCTGCGAGTATCGACAAGTTCTGTCCAATCTCCTTGAGTTTTGCGAAGGTATTTGAGGGTTTTGTATCAAAATGGTTGATGCAGTACATAGGGTCGCAGCTCGACAATAAACAATTTGATAACAAAAAAGGATTATCAACGCCGCACTGCAAATAGTTCAACATACTGCAATGCCTTTATCAACACGCGTAGAAAAGCATTAAGGCAGTATTCACTCTAGACTTGTGATGACAGATTTTCGCAATGCATTTGACCGCATAGGCCACATAGTTTTTTTGTTGTCTTTGCCTCATCAGAGGATTTATTGATTATATATACATGGTTACATTCAAAAATACAATACTACAAATCAAATTTACATAATCACAAAACATTATTATTGTCATAACAAAGAATTGAAATTGAGTTGTGCTTTGCAAAGCAATTGAATCATAATTAACATAAAAATTATACTGATAGATTTGTTTCCCTCTCTTCTTTTTTTTTCTTTCTTAAATAACACATAACAGTTCATTTGGTAAAAGCTTTCTGGTCATGTTCATGTTTGATTTACTTTCCAATCTTGTTATAATTTCTCTATGGAAAATCTTTTTAGAAGCAACTTTTCTCTTGTCTATCCCATTTATGTCCGTTTAACAATCAATTTATAAATGGTCCAAAATGCTATTGTAAAGAATAAAGTACAATGACTTTCACAATCTATTTTGAGCAGGTGTTGGATATTGAACGTGAGTATCTCTATTTTGTATATATCTCTTAATATTTCTTTCAGATGTTTAGTGAAGGGCTGTTAGTTTGCATTTGATAAATGCATGATTCATATTCTCTTTTATATTACATTTTGGGCATACATCGTCATTGGATATTCCCCATTTGAAAATATTACTTCTTACTGGCAATAGATTATACAGTAATTTTAACTTAAACTCTCGTAATTTGCTGTTTTAATTTGATTACGCTTGAATACCGTAGACCAATCAATATCTACACTGTTGGTCATAATGGTAAAATAATTATTTTTGCCCCAATATATTGAATGATTTTGACAATGATTCATTCCTAATAGATCTAGATAATAGTATCCATTCTGAGATTTTATTGTATGACAATTGGGGAGTGTTTGTTTTGCGTGACTGCTAAAGCTTGTGTGTGCTACTATGCTAATCAACTAGAGGACCTACGTCCTTAAGTCATAATTGACAGTAATGGGGATTAATGCCTCATAAAAGCAGGCACGTAGCCAGAGTAAGATGTGTTTTTTTTTTGGGGGGGGAGGGCACATGCATGTAATCGATCGAGGTAAAAACAAAAAAGGGTCTAAAAAAGTTTAACCGATCTTGGATTCTTTTTGGGGGGAGGGGGGCACGTGCCTTTTCCTTTTCATTATTATGAAAATTACATTTTACATAACAAAACGTTGATAGGAAAGGAAAAACAGTAAAATGGAAGAGGGAAAAAAATGAGAAGAGAATTAAGTATAGGAAGGCATGTTCAGTTATAAAGAGAAAGTTAACTCAATTGGGCTGTGCATGTGTCTGCGATTACATCATAAAAATAACAAAGTACTACAATTCTAAAATAGACAGCGGGTACAGATCATTAAAAACAACAACAATTAACAAACACCCGCTTCATCCGACAGCATTGTCGTGGGGAATATACAGATGGTACTTAAAGTACTTAATTCATTATGTTAATGTTCTCAGCAATCTGTAGAGGTATAATTGGCCTATTTTCAAAATTTCCATGAACCATCTCTTCAACCCTGCTAAATGTAAGAGCTAGTATGCAGGTGTGTTTTATGAAAAAGCACCCCAAACCACTGCCACTGGAAATAGATCAACAACCATTTAAGCAATCCGAGTCTGTCATACTCATTCATATCCGTTGTGATTTAAAGTGGAGTTATCATGTTGATTTCATGATAAAACGTGCCAATGGAAAGATGCATTTTATGGATCCTGAAAGATCACGGACTGCCAATCGAAAAACTCTGCACCATTGCACTAGTTTCCTCAGACCCCTCGTAAAGTATGCCTCGCCGGTGTGGAACGGGGGCCTAACTAAAGAACAAGTAGATCGTCTAGAAAGGGTCAGAAAGAAACCCTGAAAAATAATCTTGGAACCTAATTACCAGCCATATGAGAATGCCCTGAATCAAGTGAATTTGTCCTCATTGGCTGACAGAAAGAACTGTGTTTGAATTTTGCTGAGAAACTGATTTCAGTCGGTAGAGCAGTGGTCTTGTAATCCGGTGACCCGGGTTCGAAACCAAGGCGATGCGCTAGTGCCCTTTGGTAAGGCATTTATCCTCATTACCAGGTCCCTCGGAGAGGACCTAAAGCCGTCGGCCGACTGGTTGCTTACTTACAAGCATTTATGCTTTCTTAGCAGCCAGGTAAAATAACCACCACCATTCATCCATTCAAATGAGAAGGTTATCTTACCTCATACCTCCTTGTAAGAACATTACGAACCTTTGCAAATCAAATACTAGAGAATAGTTAAAATGTAAAATCAAACGATTTCATAACATTCCAGTTTCCTACTCAAAGATAAGTTAAAAAATAATAATATAATAAAGTAAATCAAGATTACCATGGTTAACTTTTGTATTGATTCAGAACATATACTTGTCACATAATTATTACCAGATAACTTCAAACTTACCATATTTCATGTTTTTCACTTTATTGCATACCTATATAGTACATCTGTAAAGAGCTTAGAGACATCTTTGATGTATTAAGCGGTATATAAGCGGCACATATTATTATTATATTATTATTATTATTACATGTACCTATCTATTTACAAATATGTTATCCATAACTCATTAATGAAAATGTAAAACGAACTTGTAGTTTATGGATCTACAACCAGTATGCTCTTAAATGTCAAAGTTGTACATTTTGTCTTGTTTTTGATATGTCCGTTATGCACTCTCATCCTCAGCATTGTCTTATATCTCTTTTTAAAGACCAGGGTCTGACCAAAAAAAACAAATAACAAAAACAAAGATGGTGCCTATTTTTTCCCAGACCATAATATATGGACAGAAAAGTCTGAAGAAGGAGAACAAAATTCAAAGTTTTTTTTAACAATTACTTATGTAAAATAAAAGGAAAAGTGTGATTAAGGAGATATACAATGAAAATAAGGAACCTGTGAGGGATGGCAAAGGGATATTGAAGATTATCAGGGAATTTTACGAGAATTCATATGCATATAGAAATGGTAAAATTACAGAGGATATTGAAAATTGTTCTTAAATGAATTACCCAAATCAAGTAAAGAAAATAAAGAGTATTGTGAAGGCCAGATAACACTGGCAGAATGCTATCAACCAGTAAAGGAAATTAAATGGAACACATCACCAGGCAATGACGGCTTCCTGGCTGAGTTTTATTTCACGTTCTGGCCAATTTTAGGGAAAACAATAGTGGAGGCCTTTAATGCAGGTTTTGAAACAAAAATGTTATCAAACTCCAAGAGACAGGGGTAATAACACTAATTGAGAAAGAAGGCAAAGACCCTTCGTACATGAAAAACTTTAGGCCAATTACTCTCTTAATTGCAGATTATAAAATATTGTCGAAAGTATTAGCTGCAAGGGTATTAAAGGTACTGTGTCCCATTTGAACTATATGGAAATTTTGAGCAAAATCAAAAGACTAATTGGTTGGTGGAAACATCGAGATTTTTAACGATGTTTGGCAAAATTAAATTGTTGAAGATATATGTATTTTCAAAACTAAATTATGTTTCGTCTCTTATAACATATGACAGTCCCACAGAATATTTTTGAAGAAATCGAAAAGATTTATTTTAATTTTATCTGGGGAGGGAGAGACGGAATAAAACAAAACGGAAAATATTATATCAAGAATACTGCGCTGGGGGACTCAGAGTAACGAATTTTAATAAATTTGTCAAGACTCAGAGAATAATAAGGATCAAACGGTTGCTCTATGNGGGGGGGGGTCGAATTATATTTCTTTGTATTTATGATATAAATAAAATGGACTTGAAGGGTATACCATTTTATAAAGACATGTTGAAAGCATGGCAAAAGTTCGATAAATGCAGACACTTTGGAGAAAGTAAGAATAATCCGGTTATGTTTAGCAATAAGCGTATATATCTCAGCAATAAAACATTTTTTGATGTCGAACTATTTCAGAAAGGTACATTTCAAGCCTCAGATATAATTTTCAGAGGTCATTTAAAACCGATCTTACATTTTTATTAATTTGGATTTTGCAGCTGAAAGCTGCATGTAGAATTCAAATGATCTTTTCAGATCTTTTCAGCAATCAGAAAAGAATGGATACAAAGTGATTTTATGGAAGTGGCCACTGAGAATTTTGAAAAAGAATTGAACGTTCACAGAAACTATGTGATATAAGTTCTAGGCGGTTATATGATTACTTCAATGAAGAACTTCAAAAAGAGTATATATTACATGTTACAGATGGTAACTGTCAATTTGATCTTGGAATGACGGAGTTGAAAGAAACATTCACAAGGATGAAATGTGCAATGCTATGTAATAAACAAAGAGAGTTTCAATACAAACAATTACAAGGGGCTGTATATACGAAAAGATAGCTGTTTAAAATTTGGTTTTGGTCTAGACAAGAAGCAGAGACATACCAACATTTATTTTTGAATTGTTTTAAAGTTAAAAGATTATGGCAGGAGGTATTATTCAAAAGTCACTTTTAATCGAAATTGACAGTGATGATCGGAAACCCATTTTTATGGGAATATCCGGCAATACTGCTGGAATATTTGTAATCAATTGTATCATATTTCTAGTAAAGTATATCATTTTTATTTCTAAAAAACAAGGAACTCTGCCATCCGTACAGAAAGTAGTACATATGCTGAAAGATTACAGAGACGATGAATACAAAAAAGCGCGTTCAAAAGGGGAAACTGGGGATGCAATTACAGAAATGGGAACAAATCGATGCATTTTTACTTTAAAGTGATTGGCTAACATTGTTAGGAATTCGAAAATATCTAATTATGTTACTTGAAAATGGTATAAACATGCAAGGTATAATTTTAAGATATGGCTCTGAGAGTCTCAAGTCATAAAACCTTTTGGAAGTATTTGAAAACGTGAGTAACGGTCTCTATTTATAAGGTCTCAGAGACGCGATATTATACAAAATCGTGGTTTGCGTTGAACTTACAGCTTTTCAGTCTAAACAATGGTAGTTTTCAGGGTTTTTGAGTACTAATACATGTACCCATACACAATGTTTCATTTAGTTTGAGAATTTTTTAGATCGGCTATTCGCAAAGCTAGCCAATCACTTTAATGGATGTGGGTATTAGTATTATTATTATTAGGTGATACGTAACGAAGTCTACGTATCACCTTTTGATTTCGTCAAGATTTTCCTTTTTTTTAGGTGATACGTAACGAAGTCTACGTATCACCTATTGATTTCGTCAAGATTTTCTTTATTAGGTGATACGTAACGAAGTCTACGTATCACCTATTGATTTCGTCAAGATTTTTATTTTTTCTTAGTTATTATTATTCTTCCGCATATTTCTTCGCAGGATATCTCAAGATTGAATAAAGCCATTATCATGAAACTCGCATTGATTATAGATCTTAGTCTAACTTAGAACTGCGTGACTTTTTAAACTCTCAAAATTATCGTGACGTCATCCAGGCGCCATTTTGTGAAAATCAACTTATGATCATATCTTCATAACATAAAGCCATTTCTCATTCATATTTGTCAGGATCAAGGTCACTATTTCTGGGGTCAATTTCAGCTCAATAAATGCGTGTACGCGTAGGTGTGCGCGCTAATGAGCGCGAAAAAATATCAAATTGCTCAAAATCGTCCCAAATTTTTTTTGCATACGTTTCAGGCTATTATAACTCACGCAAAACACGCATTTTATGCACGTTTTCGTCCGTCACGGCCGAACGAAAAATAATTGCCCAGCAAAAACTTTTTCTGAACAATTTGATACCATGTTCATCTCTTTATCACTATCAATAACGGAATGAGCGTCCGTTCAAGATAACCGTCCGTCTGCGCGATTTTTTGTATAACACAGCATATATGGCCAAAAACATGCCCATGAAAAGTCCATTGAGATGAATAAGGACTGCCTATTGTTGTCCATATTTAGATAGAGTATGAGTCGGAGATATGCTTTCATATCTCATTTGGACATTAACTCCATTTTGACGTCATCATAATGGCCTTGGAAGTCAAAATACAAAAATGCCTATTATGACGCCATGATATTTATGGAAAATTTAGTGTAGTTCTCTCGACATTCGTCGATTTTTTTCTAGATTTAAATATGTTGCAGTCGAAGCAATTGTCCACAAGATCAATACACATCAAGTTTCATTTTAATGACGTCACCATAGTACAAACTTCAATTAAAGGCCGCATGTCAAAATTTCCTTAATTTGCGTGTTATGTCTATGCAAGGTGAATTTTGTTCACATCATGAATCTACATGACATTCATCTTTGAGCACTATTTTTCTTATTTCTGCTCTGTTTTCTCCCAAATTTGGGTATATTATAGCTGAGACCATGGGCTACAAAAACGGTGTACTTTGTTTTTTAATCAGATGTTGGGGATCATGTCGGAGTTTTCAATCGAAAGTTGAAATTGCAAATTTTGAAGGAATCATTAGGTGATACGAAGTCTACGTATCACCTATTGATTTCGTCAAGATTTTTATTTCTTCTTATTTATTATTATTCTTGATCATTATTATCATGATTATCATTATCATACTGATGATAATCCATATTCTTGAATGAGATAACATCGTCAAAAGGTGTTCTTTATGATGTAAATTAGAGTCAAAGGTGGAAGGTCATATATTGTTTCAATCTATCTTACCGAGATCCATGATGATCAACAAGACACAATTTAAACTTGACATACTGATAGACCATAATGGGAGAAGCATGTTATAAAATATTATATCGTGTAATGCTATATTCGTTCTGTAAACCATTATCATACGTATCACCTAATTCATATAAGTGACGAATTAAAGTTTAGTTTATTGTTTATTATTCTTCCTCGAATTTGTTCTCAGGATATCTCAAGACTCAATAACTCCATCATCATGAAAATTTTAATGATGATAGATCTTTAACTTAGAACTGCGTGACTTTTCAAAGACTCAAAGTCATCGTGACGTCATCTAGACGCTATTTTGTGAAAATCAACTTATGATCATATCTTCATAACGGAAAGGCATTTTCCATTCATAATTATCTTGATTAAGATCAATATCCGTCTGGTCAATTTCAGGTCAATAAAAGTTCACAAATGCGCGCGCAAAAATTTAAAATGCTTCAAATTATCCCAATTTTTTTTTGCATACGTTTCAGGCCCTTTTAAACATTTCGCAAAAAAATCGCGCACACGCGCGTTATGGTATTTTGCAACAAAGAATCGCCAATTTTTTCTGTTAACATATTTGGCACATTCTTCTAAGCATTTTGATAATTTTTTCAACTTTTAATTACGCAATGAGCGTCCGTCAAAGTTGACAGCGCGCCCGGATCTGCGTTATCTATATCCACAATACATTGGCAAAAACATCCCTTTTCAAAGTTCACTGTAGTTCCTCAGAATAGATGGGAACTCCCAATATTATTCCATTTGTGGATAGATTATGAAATGGAGATAATGTTTCATGTCTAATTGACCCTCAATTAACTCATGATGTCATCATAATGGCCTTCGAACTCAAAATTTAAATTTTGATATTATGACGTCAGCATATTTTTGGGAAATTGCTTGTTTCTCTGTAAATATTGATTGTTTTTCTATCAAATATTGATATGTTCTAGCTGAGATGATTTTCTACAAATGATGTGTCCACAATTTTCCAGTTTGACAAAGGTATCATGGCGTATTTTTGCAATTAAAGGAGGCATGTCAATTTTTCACATTTTGCGTGTATTGTCTATGGGACATGACTATTTCTCAAAACTGGATTCTATACTCCTGTCTTTCGCGAGCAAAATCTCCGTTGTTTTATTTTAGTTTTCGCTGAGCTTCGCTGAGTTTTCGCTGAGCTTCGAGTATGTTGCTGAGAAAATGAGCTATCACTAGTGTGCCATTTATTGTTCGATCAGATGCCGGGATCAAGCTCATATTCACTTGCAAAGTAGGATTTCAGAATTCCATTTCCCGTTTACGTATAATCTCTATGGGAGATATTTTGGTATATCGTTAACACACTCAACTTCCAACCTCGAGATCCCTGGTTCGAGTCCGGGCATCTACAACAACTTTTTTTCTTCATTTTTTTTCCTTTTGACGTTTCACTTTACATCTCCTTTGATTATTAAAACACGTAGAATCGCAAATAATGTAATAAACAACCCTTTTGACTTTATTATTACCCTATTTCCACTTAATCCATTATTTTTTGCGTGTAATCCCTAAGGGAGATGGCTTTTTCTCAAATCTGGATTCTACATTCCTGTCGTTTGCGAGCAATATCGCCGTTATTTCTGCTTGGATTTTGTTGATTTTTGAGTTTGTTGTAGCTGAGACTATATGCTATCTAAATCGACCCTCATTTTGTCAAT